>OY992880.1:5986707-6099207 GCA_963921405.1 Cepaea hortensis | reverse complement strand
AGACAGACAGACCAGACAGACAGACAGACAGACAGACATTGTGTTTTATAGATATAGATTAGTTGGGTGCATATCCTTTACAGGACGTAGCAGTCAGCCCCAAAATTTGTTGGCTTTTCATGATTCCTGGGCAAGTGTACGTTCAGTAGTTTGCCATTGCTTTCTGAACGACAGGCAACCATACTATTTCATTTTTTGAAAAACACAACGCTAGCGGTCTGCTGCCAAATCGCCCATAGCTGCGTTTCGAACGCGGGTATGCGGGATTACGAACTGCGCCCGTAACCCCTTCACAACGAAGCCGGCACACAGTCCCGAAACATGTTTTCGGGACGCCAAAATTTCCTGAATTAAAGATGTAGGTAAATCGAACTGCTTTTCGATGTTCATTTGGCAGAAGTTTTAACTTGTGGCAGAGATTAAGTGAAGAATTTGACAATCAAAAGCTCAAAAGCTGCATTTCAGAAAATGAAGAATATGTTATGGAATAAATCACCATCGTTGACTGTCAGAGAGTACAACGTGTTATATAGAACCTGATTTGTTGTATCATGGAACGTAAAAGAACAATTGAGGAGACAACGAAGAGTTGTTCGTGAGAGAAATGTTGCGATAACCTTGGACTGCCAGAATAACAGCGGTTGTCTGAAAGTCTAATGAAAGTAGAATATTATGTACAAATATATACATACGTTCAGTTGTCATATAATGGGAAGAGAGGTATTGGAAAACATCGACTGGCAAAATAAGTGCGAGATGAGGCAGACCAATAGAAATATAATAATACAATAATATATAATACTAGCTGACCCTGCCCGGCTTCGCCCAGTCCCTGGTGGGAAGCATCTCATTTAATTCATATAAGTAGTCATATAAGTTCCCGTTCCCGTTACCGACTATCTGTCTGTCTGTCTGTCTGTCTGTCTGTCTGACCCGGCATCGCCCAGTCCTTGGTGGGGAGCATCTCATTTAATTCATATAAGTAGTCATATAAGTTCCCGTTCCCGTTACCGACTGTCTGTCTGTCTGTCTGTCTGTCCGTCCGTCCCTCTCTGTCTGTCTGTCTGCCTGTCTGTCTAATCATTTATTGGTTGCAGTTAGAACAACCTTAGATAAACGAAGACCAACTTACAAAAAGCATTAGAAAGAGCACTTGAAAGATCTTTACATCTTCCCCCAACAATTAACTTGGGTAAATGGAGCGGCGGCAGCAGCATCAGCAGAAGAAGGAAAAGGAGGAGTAGACAACTGCAGCGAAAAGGTGGGTCTGTCTATCTATCTGACCCGGCGTGACTTCGCCCAGCTCCTGGCGGGTAGCGTCTCATTAAATTCATACAATAAAAAAAAGTAACTTAAAAAAATGCCCTTCCACACACCATCCATTATTTTTAATGAAAACGCTTTCTAATCACCTGCATGACTACAGTAACTTCTTAAGCAAAAAAAGATGAGTTACAATGTTATGCATTGTGCATTATTTTTATGAAAACTTTGAAAATACCTTACAGATTGTATCATTATTTATTATAACTCATATGCCGGTACATAACTATGGACAAAGAGTTTATAAATCTTTGAAAACGATGCCACAATATGACTATAAGTTATACAGAAAAGTTATGCCCCTTGAAATAACTTTTATAGAGTTAGGTCCCCTGAGATATATGAAATTACAATGAAAAATGAAAAATGAAATAATACTGGGTAAGCAGGCGATTTCACACTAAAAAAATATTATAGTTGGCATCTCTGGAATGAAAGGAAGGCGTGTAGAAAATTTCATCTCAATCGGATGGGCCGTTCGCGAACAAATAAAGGACATACGGACAGAGATACATAAATACATACAGAGATACATACGCACATCCTAATTTATATATAAGATAGCTGACCCTGCCCGGCTTCGCCCAGACCCTGGTGGGGAGCATCTCATTTAATTCATATAAGTAGTCATATAAGTTCTCGTTCCCGTTACCGACTGTCTGTCTGTCTGTCTGTCTGTCTGTCTGTCTGTCTGTCTGTCTGTCTGACCCGGCCCGGCATTTCCCAGCTCCTGATGTGGAGCATCTCATTTAATTCATATAAGTAGTCATATAAGTTCCCGTTCCCGACTGTCTATCTGTCTGCCTGACCCTGTCCGGCTTCATTAAATTCATACAACAAAAAAAGTAACTTAAAAGAACGTTCTTCTACACACCATCCATTATTTTTAATGAAAACTCTTTCTAATCACCTGCATGACTACAGTAACTTCTTAAGCAAAAAAAGATGAGTTACAATGTTATGCATTGTGCATCATTTTTATGAAAACTTTGAAAATGCCTTACAGATTGTATCATTATTTATTATAACTCATATGCCGGTACATAACTATGGACAAAGAGTTTATAAATCTTTGAAAACGATGCCACAATATGACTATAAGTTATACAGAAAAGTTATGCCCCTTGAAATAACTTTTACAGAGTTAGGTCCCCTGAAATATATGAAATTATGATGAAAAATGAAAAATGAAATAATACTGAGTAAGCAGGCGATTTCACACTAACAAAATATCACAGTTGTCAGCTCTGGAATGAAAGGAAGGCGTGTAGAAAATTTCATCTCAATCGGATGGGCCGTTCGCGAACAAATAAAGGCCATACGGACAGAGATACATAAATACATACAGAGATACATACGCACAAGTCTTTTTTATATATAAGATAATATAAATGGACAGCCAGCAACGTCCACAAGGCACATGATGGTGATGAGTGGCAATGTTAATTTGTGTAACATCTTTGAGTCTAAAAGAAAAATCCAGGTTTGATCCATGTTTCGCAGTTACACAACCTGCCAGCCATACTTAAAAGGTCAGATAATCGACGTCATTGCACCGGGTTTTACCCCATGTGGCTGTGTCTCCTTCCACAGAGTGGCCTGCCTAAAGCGTGCCACAGAAAACGACCTCTGTTGCTCCAGCGACGACCCCCAGCAGTCTCCGAGAAAACTGCACTCGTGAACTGAACGAGGGAGTCCGGGATGAAACCCACAATATTGAGAGCGTGAGGCAGCGGCATAACTACTTGGCCACGGAGACCTCGTGCGTGTGTGTGTGAGTGTGTGTGTGAGTGCGTGGTTTGTTAGTGTATAGTGTGTGGGTGTCATTGCTTCGAGTGGGTGTCAGTGCTTCGAGTGGGTGTCAGTGCGTCGAGTGGGTGTCCGTGCGTCGATTGGATGTCAGTGCGTCGAGTGGGTGTCAGTGCCACGAGTATGTGTGTGTTAGTGTGTTTCAGTGTATTGTGCGCGCGTGTGAGTGTAAGTGCGTTGAGTGTGTCAGTGTGTCGAGTAGGTGCCAGTGCGTCGAGTGGGTGTCAGTGCGTCGAGTGGGTGTCAGTGCGTCGAGTGGGTGTCAGTGAGACGAGTATGTGTCAGTGAGTCGAGTGGGTGTCAGTGCGTCGAGTGGGTGTCAATGCTTCGAGTGGGTGTCAGTGCGTCTAGTGACTGTTAGTGTGTCGAGTGGGTATTAGTGTATCGAGTGGGTGTTAGTGTGTCGAGTGGGTGTTAGTGCGTCGAGTGGGGTCAGTGCGTCTAGTGAGTGTTAGTGTGTCGAGTGGGTGTCAGTGTATAGAGTGGGTATCAGTACGTCGAATATCTGTTTGTTGAGTGTGTTTATAGTTAATTACATGATTGAATTAAACCGAATTGCACGGTCTTTGAATAAATTGGAAAGTTAGCCGCGTGTGCCTTACAGGACGAATGCAATCAACCCCAGTATGTATTTACTGTTTGTGAGTCCTCAGCCATGACAGTTCCCTAGTTTGCCCACGCGCGGGCGCTCAAGCCAACTCCGCCAGTAGCGTTATGAGCTCAGTATGAGACCGTGTGGAGGTTAGACCGGCTCGGACTCAATGTAGGTAATGGCGGCATCCACCTTGCCGCCAGATATAGATATTTTGGAAATCGAATGTGATAGTTCTTGAGTTTTGTAAGAAGTATATTTGGTGATTGTAATTTGTGATTATGTGAACTTGTGTAAATGTGTAAAGGCGAATTAGATACGATAAAACACGCCGATCTTATGGTGTACTTGGAGTTTTAAGTGTTTTGCAGCATCGACGGTAATGAGGATCTAATACAATATTGTTGCTTAGTCCGCCCAGAGCAATACTCAGGCCGTTTAGTAACTAGTCATACTATAATCTGGATAGTTAGGAGTCTCCGTGGCGAAGTGGTCAAGTCGTCGGACTCAGGCTCCGAAGGTTGGGGGTTCGATTCCGGGCCGCGTCCTTCAGTTCATGAATGCACGTTTTCGGAGACTCCTGGGGTCGTCGCTGGAGCTACGGAGTTTGTGCTTTGTGTGACGCCTTCGGCAGTTCGCTGCGGAGAGAGACTCAGCCATATGGGATAACAACCCGGCGCAATGAAGTCAACTTTTAAGCGAATGTTGTTTTTAATCTTGACAGTGTGAAGAATCATCGTCCCAACACAACTATCTGTGTCCTGACTGATAACATTATAACAGTCTAACCTGCCATTCACAACAATACTATCTTGTGTTCTGCCAACATGAGGACACCGTGTTAACCCAACTACCATGTTAACCCGAACACGAACGGGTAATGACACTGGATGACAGACATTGACTGTAGGATATCCCATTCACAATCAATGACAGGACGGATGAAGGACACACGTGTAACGACTGGACCTTTTTGACAGCAGAAAAGTATTTCCGACTCGACAGAGTGAGAAAGAGAGAGGGAGAAGACTAAAAGCGATGAACCCGGGGGAGAGACATTGCCAGACATTATCACTGTGTTTGTGTATGTGTATATTCTTATATGTATAGATATATTATTATATGTGTAGATTCTAGAAACTAAACATTCTTGCTCGTCAAGTTCTAGCACACATGGTCTATGAAAGATGTGTATTGCTCAACCAGGCCGTATGTAAACTAAAAGGTGTTTCCAGCCATCGATTATCAAAGTTAAAGAATGCCACGGGAGTCGTGAGAAGAGCCGAGCATATCAATAAACTCCCTATCACGTAGATGTTCATGTCTCTCCAGAGATCTCGGTCTTTGGTGTTCTGCATCTGGTGTTCATAATTCTCCATTCGCCGTCTCAATCCATCCAGCATCATTAATCTTGGTCTGCCTCTCTTCCCCTCAATCTTTCCAGTCGTCACGATGTTCTCCAATGTCTCTCTTCTCATCACATGACCAAAGACAGCTCTCTGTCTCTTTCTTATTGTTGTATATAATGATTTAGTTTCATTAGCCTCTTTCAGGTAATCGTCGTTAGTTACTCTGGCAGTCCAAGCAATTCGCAATATTCGTTCTTAAGAACCATATCTCTGTCGCTTCCAAGTTCTTCCTAACTTGTTCATTTACATTGCAAGGTTCACTTCCATACAGTACACCTGGTTCTATATAGCACTTCAGCACTCTCTTTCTTGACGGCTCCCGGCGAAGGTGTTACGGACACAGCTCGTAATCCCGCATACCCGCGTTCGAAACACAGCTACGGGAGATTTGGCAACAGACCGCCTTGCGTTGGTCTTTTACGAAATGGTATGTGTGTCGGTTGTTCAGAAAGCAATGGCAAACTAGAGATCACAACGGCAAAAAATGTTGGTGTTGACTGCGACGTTCTGTAAAGGATATGCAACTAACTTAACTTTAACTCTCTTTTCTTTATTTTACATTCAATGATAGTGACTTATTGCATAAGATATTTCTCATTTTCTGAAATGCAGCTTTTGCTTGCCGTATTCTGCTCCTAATTTTTGTTGTGCGCCTTCCGAGTGATGTTATAAATGCTCCTAGGTATTTAAAATTATCCATTTGGTTAATAATTTTCCTTTCTATTTCCAATTCACCATTTTTCTTTGATATCACCATTGTTAATGTTTTCTGGATATTCAAGGAGAGTCATTTCCTTGCACTCTCTGTTACTTCAATGTCCAACAATTGTTGTAGGTGTTTTGCATTATCCGCCACCAACACTGTGTCATCTGCATAGCGTATATTGTTTATATTATAACCTCCGATAAGTATTCCTGGCTTCTCTTTGATCTCTCTCATTATTACTGACGGTCATACAAATGTGATTTTGATACACATGACAATACGATAGAAATATGACGATGATATAAATGTCATCTTGGTACACACGTCATGATGATATACAAATGATGGTGGTATACGTCTGATATTGGTAAACAAGTGGCGGTGGTATACATGTGATCTTGATACACACAGTTATCTATAATTCTCATAATATTATTTGTCAAAGTTATTTACAGTTTTTAGACAATTACTTTGCCGAAGTTATATATATTTATCATAATGCTGCATAGCCGAGTTATCAATAATTTTCAGAATAGTACATGGTCACAGTAATCTATAATTATCATACTATTACATTGTGCAAGTTATCTTATGTTGCCCATAATTTTACATGATCAAAGTTAAACATGTGTATCATAATATTACAATAGATCATATACTACTGTGTTATGTTGTCTCTATACAACATCACCATGTCCTACTATATTATGTTGTCTCTATACAACAGCACCATGTCAAATTATGCTATGTTGTCTCTATACAACAGCACCATGTCATACTATGTTATGTTGTCTCTATACAACAGCAAAATGTCCTACTATGTTATGTTGTCTCTATACAACAGCACCATGTCCTACTATATTATGTTGTCTCTATACAACACCATGTCCTACTATGTTATGTTGTCTCTATACAACACCACCATGTCATACAATGTTATGTTGTCTCTATACAACAGCACCATGTCATACTATGTTATGTTGTCTCTATACAACAGCACTATGTCATACTATGTTATGTTGTCTCTATACAACAGCACCATGTCAAACTAAGTTATGTTGTCTCTATACAACAGCACCATGTCCTAATATGTTATCTCTATATAACAGCACCATGTCCTACTATGTTATGATGTCTCTATACAACAACATCATGTCCTACTATGTTATGCCGTTTCTATACAACACCACCATGTCATACTATATTATGTTGTCTCTATACAACAGCACCATGTCCTACTATGTTATGTTGTCTTTATACAACAGCACCATGTCATACTATGTTATGTTGTCTCTATACAACAGCACCATGTCCTACTATGTTATATTGCCTCTATACAACAACACCATGTCCTACTATGCTATGTTCTCTCTATACAACACCACCATGTCATACAATGTTACCTTGTCTCTATACAATAGCACCATGTCCTACTATGTTATGTTCTCTCTATACAACAGCACCATGTCCTACAATGTTATGTTGTCTCTATACAACAAAACCATGTCCTACTATGTTATGTTGTCTCTATACAACAACACCATGTCCTACTATGTTATGTTGTCTCTATACAACACCACCATGACATACTATGTTATGTTATCTCTATACAACAGCACCATGTCCTACTATGTTATGTTGTCTCTATACAACAGCACCATGTCATACTATGTTATGTTGTCTCTATACAACAGCACCATGTCATACTATGTTATGTTGTCTCTATACAACAGCACTATGTCCTACTATGTTATGATGTCTCTATATAACAGCACCATGTCATACTATGTTATTTTATCTGTATACAACAGCACTATGTCCTACTATGTTATGTTGTCTCTATACAACAGCACCATGTCATACTATGTTGTGTTGTCTCTATACAACAGCACCATGTCCTACTATGTTATGTTGTCTCTATACAACAGCACCATGTCATACTATGTTATGTTGTCTCTATACAATAGCACCATATCATACTATGTTATGTTGTCTCTATACAACAGCACCATGTCATACTATGTTATGTTGTCTCTATACAACAACACCATGTCATACTATGTTATGTTGTCTCTATACAACAACACCATGTCCTACTATGTTATGTTGTCTCTATACAACACCACCATGTCATACTATGTTATGTTGTCTCTATACAACAGCACCATGTCATACTATGTTATGTTGTCTCTATACAAAAGCACCATGTCATACTATGTTATGTTCTCTCTATACAACACCACCATGTCATACTATGTTATGTTGTCTCTATACAACAGCAGGTGTCATACTATGTTATGTTGTCTCTATACAACAGCACCATGTCTTACTATGTTATCTCTATACAACAACACCATGTCCTACTATGTTATGTTGTCTCTATACAACAGCACCATGTCCTACTATGTTATGCTGTCTCTATACAACAGCACCATGTTATACTATGTTATGTTGTCTCTATACAACAGCACCATGTCCTACTATGTTATGCTGTCTCTATACAACAGCACCATGTTATACTATGTTATATTGTCTCTATACAACAGCACCATGTCCTACAATGTTATGTTGTCTCTATACAACAGCACCATGTCAAATTATGCTATGTTGTCTCTATACAACAGCACCATGTCCTACAATGTTATGTTGTCTCTATACAACAGCACCATGTCCTACCATGTTATGTTGTATCTATACAACAGCACCATGTCAAATTATACTATGTTACCTCTATAAAACAGCACCATGTCAAATTATGCTATGTTGTCTCTATACAACAGCACCATGTCCTACCATGTTATGTTGTCCGTATACAACAGCACCATGTCCTAACATGTTATGTTGTCTCTATACAACAGCACCATGTCCTACCATGTTATGTTGTCTCTATACAACAGCACCATGTCCTACCATGTTATGTTGTCTCTATACAACAGCACCATGTCCTACCATGTTATGTTGTCTCTATACAACAGCACCATGTCCTACCATGTTATGTTGTCTCTATAAAACAGCTCCATGTCCTACCATGTTATGTTGTCTCTATACAACAGCAGCATGCCCTACCATGTTATGTTGTCTCTATACAAGAGCACCATGTCCTACCATGTTATGTTGACTCTATACAACAGCACCATATCCTACCATGTTATGTTGTCTCTATACAACAGCACCATGTGCTACCATGTTATGTTGTCTCTATACAACAGCACCATGTCCTACCATGTTATGTTGTCTCTATACAACAGCACCATGTTATGTTGTCTCTATACAACAGCACGATGTCCTACCATGTTATGTTGTCTCTATACAACAGCACGATGTCCTACCATGTTATGTTGTCTCTATACAACAACACCATGTCCTACTATGTTATGTTGTCTCTATACAACACCACCATGTCATACTATGTTATGTTGTTTCTATACAACAGCACCATGTCCTACTATGTTATGTTGTCTCTATACAACAGCACCATGTCATACTATGTTATGTTGTCTCTATACAACATCACCATGTCATACTATGTTATGTTGTCTCTATACAACACCACCATGTCATACCCTGTTATGTTGTCTCTATACAACAGCACCATGTCCTACTATGTTATGTTGTCTCTATACAACAGCACCATGTCATACTATGTTATGTTGTCTCTATACAACAACACCATGTCCTACTATGTTATGCTGTCTCTATACAACAGCACCATGTCCTACCATGTTATGTTGTCTCTATACAACAGCACCATGTCATACTATGTTATGTTGTCTCTATACAACAACACCATGTCCTACTATGTTATGTTGTCTCTATACAACAGTACGATGTCCTACTATGTTATGTTGTCTCTATACAACAACACCATGTCCTACTATGTTAAGCTGTCTCTATACAACAGCACCATGTCATACCATGTTATGTTGTCTCTATACAACAGCACCATGTCATACTATGTTATGTTGTCTCTATACAACAACACCATGTGATACTATGTTATGTTGTCTCTATACAACACCACCATGTGATACTATGTTATGTTGTCTCTATACAACAGCACCATGTCCTACTATGTTATGTTGTGTACGTTTTGTATGTTTCAAGAAAATAAGTTAACAAGAGCAGTATGTAAGTCAGCAAAACATAAGACGTCCATGTTAGGTACACCATTCAGTTAGAAGGAGGAACTAGCACGGGAAAACAAGAAGCAATGAGGCAATTACAATGTTGGTGTGAGATCAGAAAACATTCGCACACTGGCTGATAAAAGAGAACAAGAAACAATTATGCAATTACAATGTTGGTGTGAGATCAGAAAACATTCGCACACTGGCTGATAAAAGAAAACAAGAAACAATGAGGCAATTACAATGTTGGTGTGAGATCAGAAAACATTCGCACACTGGCTGATAAAAGAAACCAAGAAGCAATGAGGCAATTACAATGTTGGTGTGAGATCAGAAAACATTCGCACACAGGCTGATAAAAGAAAACAAGAAGCAATGAGGCAATTACAATGTTGGTGTGAGATCAGAAAACATTCGCACAGCGGCTGATAAAAGAAAACAAGAAGCAATGAGGCAATTATAATGTTGATGTGAGATAATTAAACATTCGCGCAGTGGCTGATAAATGAAAACAAGAAACAATGAAGCAATTGTAATTTTGATGTGAGATAAGTAAACATTCGCACACTGGCTGATAAAAGAAAACAAGAAGGAATGAGGCAATTACAATGTTGGTGTGAGATCAGACAACATTCGCCCACAGGCTGATAAAAGAAAACAAGAAACAATGAGGCAATTACAATGTTGGTGTGAGATCAGAAAACATTCGCACACTGGGTGATAAAAGAAAACAAGAAGCAATGAGGCAATTACAATGTTGGTGTGAGATCAGAAAACATTCGCACAGCGGCTGATAAAAGAAAACAAGAAGCAATGAGGCAATTACAATGTTGGTGTGAGATCAGAAAACATTCGCACACTGGCTGATGAAAGAAAAAGAAGCAATGAGGCAATTACAATGTTGGTGTGAGATCAGAAAACATTCGCACACAGGCTGATAAAAGAAAACAAGAAGCAATGAGGCAATTACAATGTTGGTGTGAGATCAGAAAACATTCGCACAGCGGCTGATAAAAGAAAACAAGAAGCAATGAGGCAATTACAATGTTGGTGTGAGATCAGAAAACATTCGCACAGCGGCTGATAAAAGAAAACAAGAAGCAATGAGGCAATTACAATGTTGGTGTGAGATCAGACAACATTCGCACACAGGCTGATAAAAGAAAACAAGAAACAATGAGGCAATTACAATGTTGGTGTGAGATCAGAAAACATTCGCACACCGGCTGATAAAAGAAAACAAGAAGCAATGAGGCAATTACAATGTTGGTGTGAGATCAGAAAACATTCGCACACTGGCTGATAAAAGAAAACAAGAAGCAATGAGGCAATTACAATGTTGGTGTGAGATCAGAAAACATTCGCACACAGGCTGATAAAAGAAAACAAGAAGCAATGAGGCAATTACAATGTTGGTGTGAGATCAGAAAACATTCGCACACAGGCTGATAAAAGAAAACAAGAAGCAATGAGGCAATTACAATGTTGGTGTGAGATCAGAAAACATTCGCACAGCGGCTGATAAAAGAAAACAAGAAGCAATGAGGCAATTACAATGTTGGTGTGAGATCAGAAAACATTCGCACACTGGGTGATAAAAGAAAACAAGAAGCAATGAGGCAATTACAATGTTGGTGTGAGATAAGAAAACATTCGCACAGCGGCTGATAAAAGAAAACAAGAAGCAATGAGGCAATTACAATGTTGGTGTGAGATCAGAAAACATTCGCACACTGGCTGATAAAAGAAAAAAGAAGCAATGAGGCAATTACAATGTTGGTGTGAGATCAGACAACATTCGCACACAGGCTGATAAAAGAAAACAAGAAACAATGAGGCAATTACAATGTTGGTGTGAGATCAGAAAACATTCGCACACAGGCTGATAAAAGAAAACAAGAAGCAATGAGGCAATTAAAATGTTGGTGTGAGATCAGAAAACATTCGCACAGCGGCTGATAAAAGAAAACAAGAAGCAATGAGGCAATTATAATGTTGATGTGAGATAATTAAACATTCGCGCAGTGGCTGATAAATGAAAACAAAAAACAATGAAGCAATTATAATTTTGATGTGAGATAAGTAAACATTCACACACTGGCTGATAAAAGAAAACAAGAAACAATGATGCAATTACAATGTTGGTGTGAGATCAGAAAACATTCGCAGACTGGGTGATAAAAGAAAACAAGAAGCAATGAGGCAATTACAATATTGATTTGAGATCAGAAAACATTCGCACACTGGGTGATAAAAGTAAACAAGAAGCAATGAGGCAATTACAATGTTGGTGTGAGATCAGAAAACATTCGCACACAGGCTGATAAAAGAAAACAAGGAGCAATGAGGCAATTACAATGTTGGTGTGAGATCAGAAAACATTCGCACAGCGGCTGATAAAAGAAAACAAGAAGCAATGAGGCAATTATAATGTTGATGTGAGATAATTAAACATTCGCGCAGTGGCTGATAAATGAAAACAAGAAACAATGAAGCAATTATAATTTTGATGTGAGATAAGTAAACATTCGCACACTGGCTGATAAAAGAAAACAAGAAACAATGATGCAATTACAATGTTGGTGTGAGATCAGAAAACATTCGCACACTGGGTGATAAAAGAAAACAAGAAGCAATGAGGCAATTACAATATTGGTGTGAGATCAGAAAACATTCGCACACAGGCTGATAACAGAAAACAAGAAGCAATGAGGCAATTACAATGTTGGTGTGAGATCAGAAAACATTCGCACACTGGCTGATAAAAGAAAACAAGAAGCAATGAGGCAATTACAATGTTGGTGTGAGATCAGAAAACATTCGCACACAGGCTGATAAAAGAAAACAAGAAGCAATGAGGCAATTACAATGTTGGTGTGAGATCAGAAAACATTCGCACACAGGCTGATAAAAGAAAACAAGAAGCAATGAGGCAATTACAATGTTGGTGTGAGATCAGAAAACATTCGCACAGCGGCTGATAAAAGATAACAAGAAGCAATGAGGCAATTACAATGTTGGTGTGAGATCAGAAAACATTCGCACAGCGGCTGATAAAAGAAAACAAGAAGCAATGAGGCAATTACAATGTTGGTGTGAGATCAGAAAACATTCGCACACTGGCTGATAAAAGAAAACAAGAAGCAATGAGGCAATTACAATGTTGGTGTGAGATCAGACAACATTCGCCCACAGGCTGATAAAAGAAAACAAGAAACAATGAGGCAATTACAATGTTGGTGTGAGATCAGAAAACATTCGCACACTGGGTGATAAAAGAAAACAAGAAGCAATGAGGCAATTACAATGTTGGTGTGAGATCAGAAAACATTCGCACAGCGGCTGATAAAAGAAAACAAGAAGCAATGAGGCAATTACAATGTTGGTGTGAGATCAGAAAACATTCGCACACTGGCTGATAAAAGAAAAAAGAAGCAATGAGGCAATTACAATGTTGGTGTGAGATCAGACAACATTCGCACACAGGCTGATAAAAGAAAACAAGAAACAATGAGGCAATTACAATGTTGGTGTCAGATCAGAAAACATTCGCACACAGGCTGATAAAAGAAAACAAGAAGCAATGAGACAATTAAAATGTCGGTGTGAGATCAGAAAACATTCGCACACAGGCTGATAAAAGAAAACAAGAAGCAATGAGGCAATTACAATGTTGGTGTGAGATCAGAAAACATTTGCACAGCGGCTGATAAAAGAAAACAAGAAGCAATGAGGCAATTATAATGTTGATGTGAGATAATTAAACATTCGCGCAGTGGCTGATAAATGAAAACAAAAAACAATGAAGCAATTATAATTTTGATGTGAGATAAGTAAACATTCACACACTGGGTGATAAAAGAAAACAAGAAACAATGATGCAATTACAATGTTGGTGTGAGATCAGAAAACATTCGCACACTGGGTGATAAAAGAAAACAAGAAGCAATGAGGCAATTACAATATTGATTTGAGATCAGAAAACATTCGCACACTGGGTGATAAAAGTAAACAAGAAGCAATGAGGCAATTACAATGTTGGTGTGAGATCAGACAACATTCGCACACAGGCTGATAAAAGAAAACAAGAAACAATGAGGCAATTACAATGTTGGTGTCAGATCAGAAAACATTCGCACACAGGCTGATAAAAGAAAACAAGAAGCAATGAGGCAATTAAAATGTTGGTGTGAGATCAGAAAACATTCGCACACAGGCTGATAGAAGAAAACAAGAAGCAATGAGGCAATTACAATGTTGGTGTGAGATCAGAAAACATTCGCACAGCGGCTGATAAAAGAAAACAAGAAGCAATGAGGCAATTATAATGTTGATGTGAGATAATTAAACATTCGCGCAGTGGCTGATAAATGAAAACAAAAAACAATGAAGCAATTATAATTTTGATGTGAGATAAGTAAACATTCACACACTGGCTGATAAAAGAAAACAAGAAACAATGATGCAATTACAATGTTGGTGTGAGATCAGAAAACATTCGCACACTTTGTGATAAAAGAAAACAAGAAGCAATGAGGCAATTACAATATTGATTTGAGATCAGAAAACATTCGCACACAGGCTGATAAAAGAAAACAAGAAACAATAATGCAAATACAATGTTGATGTGAGATCAGAAAACATTCGCACACAGGCTGATAAAAGAAAACAAGAAGCAATGAGGCAATTCTAATGTTGATGTGAGATAATTAAACAATCGCGCAGTGGCTGATAAATGAAAACAAGAAACAATGAAGCAATTATAATTTTGATGTGAGATAAGTAAACATTCGCACACTGGCTGATAAAAGAAAACAAGAAAGAATGAGACAATTATAATGTTGGTGTGATATAATGAAACATAAACACAGTGGCTGATGGAGGGAAAACAATAACTGTTTGTCTCGAGGCGGTTCCTGCTGAGCGTCTGTGATGAGATAGGGTCATCATAGTGTGTAGACCTGAATGAACAAATGAATAGGCAATCAGGCTTTCAATCACTTATCAGGCGACGAGCTCAGACGTGAAATCAGCGTCCGACCGTGTTCATAACTTTGTCAGAATAGTTCCCCATCAACCTCGCTAGCACGCTTGCTTATAGACACTCGGTGCTGACAGCAAATGGACGTTGTACTTTACACTCTGGACATCAGAATATTATGAACTAGGTCAGCACGGCTGAATGGATAAGAGCGGTGGCTCTTAAGATTCCGGTGCGCTGATGTCGAGGTAGCTGGTTCAACTCCGACACCGGTCAGTTGGTCTAGCATATAGACTACTGCCATGATCTGGGTGACGTCATGACGTAGTCATGTCATAACCCAGGTTAGATGTTAGAGGTTATGGCAGTGTTCAGGAAGTGGACACCTGGATCGTGAAAAGTGGGTACTTTTCACACAACGTGAAAACGTGGGGACTCGCTTCCTAAGTCAACAGAAAGTGGGGTCCGGACATGGCAATCTAGTTTCTGGTTTCGTGAAGTGCGGACCACGCTGTGACGATGAGTGATGACCAATACTGCGCCACTCTTTTAAATAGTGCACGTTTAGATATTTGTGGTTAGAGTCATTGTTGAATAACTGATTTGTATATTGGTGATGTCTACTTTACTCTGTGTAGAATAATATACACCTAAAACTACAACTGGCGTTTGAGTCGACTACTGTTTGAGTTCACTACTGTTCGAGTTATACCTAGCACTGTTGTGAGTTGGTGAAACGTGTGTAGAACATTAGTTAACCATCAGCAAAGTGGGTGCTGAGAAACGACCATGGTGCTGACCGGAGAGGAAAAGAATAAGTAGTCGCACCTCTATGAAGGCGGGCGTAATAGGCAGAAGTAGTGCCATAAAAGTCGCACTCTGACTATTACTACTAGAACAGTCACACTTTGATAGCACCCATACAGCAGTTGGCTATTGCAGCGAAAAAGTATATTCACCTTACCAGTCGGACCCTGGCAACTACTCGTCCTGACTTCGGGAGGAACATTACACGCATCTCAGAAGTCGGAGTAGGTTCGCCTGATAGCGAGGGACACTGGTAATATGGAAAACTAGTCCACATGCACAAATCAGTCTTGTGCACTGGAAGTAGTATCACGTGTATGGATTATGCTCGATTTCAAATATGAGTTACCACAAGAAAAGAAAAAAAGAAAAAAAAAAAACAATGATAATTCATAGCACGGTGTTACCGTGTCTAGAATGTAATCTTCAGTTCTGTCTCATCAAATGTGTAACTTCCCAACGTTACCGTGTCTAGAATGGAATCTTCAGTTCTGTCTCATCAAATGTGTCACTTCCCAACGATACCGTGTCTAGAATGTAATCTTCAGTTCTGTCTCATCAAATGTGTAACTTCCCAAAGTTACCGTCTCTAGAATGTAATCTTCAGTTCTGTCTCATCAAATGTGTCACTTCCCAACGTTACCGTGTCTAGAATGTAATCGTCAGTTCTGTCTCATCAAATGTGTCACTTCCCAACGTTATCGTGTCTAGAATGTAATCTTCAGTTCTGTCTCATCAAATGTGTAACTTCCCAACGTTACCGTGTCTAGAATGTAATCTTCAGTTCTGTCTCATCAAATGTGTAACTTCCCAACGTTACCGTGTCTAGAATGTAATCTTCAGTTCTGTCTCATCAAATGTGTAACTTCCCAACGTTACCGTGTCTAGAATGTAATCTTCAGTTCTGTCTCATCAAATGTGTAACTTCCCAATGTTACCGTGTGTAGAATGTAATATTCAGTTCTGTCTCATCAAATGTGTAACTTCCCAACGTTACCGTGTCTAGAATGGAATCTTCAGTTCTGTCTCATCAAATGTGTCACTTCCCAACGTTACCGTGTCTAGAATGTAATCTTCAGTTCTGTCTCATCAAATGTGTAACTTCCCAACGTTACCGTGTCTAGAATGTAATCTTCAGTTCTGTCTCATCAAATGTGTAACTTCCCAACGTTACCGTGTCTAGAATGTAATCTTCAGTTCTGTCTCATCAAATGTGTAACTTCCCAACGTTACCGTGTCTAGAATGTAATCTTCAGTTCTGTCTCATCAAATGTGTAACTTCCCAACGTTACCGTGTCTAGAATGTAATCTTCAGTTCTGTCTCATCAAATGTGTAACTTCCCAACGTTACCGTGTCTAGAATGTAATCTTCAGTTCTGTCTCATCAAATGTGTAACTTCCCAACGTTACCGTGTCTAGAATGTAATCTTCAGTTCTGTCTCATCAAATGTGTAACTTCCCAATGTTACCGTGTGTAGAATGTAATCTTCAGTTCTGTCTCATCAAATGTGTAACTTCCCAAAGTTAACGTCTGCCCCGGCGTGGAGCAGGATATCCACAATGTCCACACGACCTAGCCAAGCACCCAGTGACAATGGAGTACATATGTTGCAATCTTCAGCATTGACTGTTGCCCCAGCGCGGATGAGAACTTCCACCAGCTCCCTATGACCATTTATACAGGCAGAGTGCAATGGGGTCCTACTGTTCTCATCGGCAGCATCCACATCTGCCCCAACACTGACCAGTAGATCAACAATCTCTGCACGACCTTTGTCCACACCCACGTGTAATGGGGTCATCTTTCTGGAATCTGCTGCATTTATGTTGGCTCCAGCTTTGATCAAACATTCCACAATGTCTCTATGGCCATTTAGAGCACACATGTGTAATGGAGTCCTTTGATGTTCATCACATGAATTCACATTAGCTCCAGCTTTGACAAGACATTCCACAATGTCTATATCGCCATTTAAAGTGCTCGCGTGTAATGGAGTTCGGTGTTTGTTATCTTGTAAGTTCACATTAGCTCCAGCTGTGACAAGTATTTCAACGATTTCGGTGTGGTCATGCGGTGCACTGCAGAACAAGGCATTTCTGTTACTCTGATCAACTGCATTGACGTTTGCTCCCTCTCTGACTAAAATTTCAACAATTGTTGTATAGCCTCTCCCAGCAGCCCAGTGTAATGGAGTACTCTTGTTGAAATCCTCAGCGTTAACATCCGCCCCAGCTATGAGCAGACGATCAACAATTTCTGCGTTACCATTTAAACTCGCTAGGTGTAATGGCGTTCGTTGGTTCGAATCCTGAACGTTAATGTTAGCTTCAGCACGAATAATGATCTCCACAATTCTTTGAAGACCCTTCAGAGCCGCCGAGTGTAAGAGTGTTCTGTTGTTGGCAAAGGCAGCATTAACACTAGCTCCATGTCGCAGAAGCGTCTCAAGAATGTCTTTATGTTTATTTGACGTACACAGGTGCAATGGCGTCTGTTCTTGTTTATCCCGAGCATTTACATCTGCTCTTTCCCCGAGAAGTAACTCAACAAGCTACTTATGCCGTTTGCCAACAGCTAGATGTAGTGGCGTGCACTTTCCGTCATCTTCAGCATTAACATTTGCTCCAGCCTTGATGAGAATGGCAGCAGTCTTTCTATGAACATGTAATACACTGCAGTGTAAATGGCGTTCTTTTGTATTTGTCGACAACATTCACATTTGCTTTGGCTCCAAGAAGCATTCCAACGACTCCGTTGTGACCGTTAAAAGCACTGTGGTGTAAGGCAGTGCTGCGTCTATCATCTTCTGCATCAACATGTGCCCCAGCTTTGAGAAGAACCCCAACGATGTCTGTATGTCCCTTGCCTACAGCCCAGTGCAGGGGAGTGCTCTTTCTGTAGTCTTCAGCATTGACACTAGCCCCAGCTTGTACAAGGAGTTCCACAGTCTCTGTATGACCCTCTACAGCCGACCAGTGCAACGGTGTCCTTCGGCTGTTAAATTCTTCTTCTTTGATGTGTACAGTGCGATTGATAAGATTGATAAAAAGATTCTCAGAACAAATATAGTTCGTGTATGTAGCGTGTTTATTTCTTCTACCGCTGTCATCCTCAGCATTCACATTTGCCCCGGCTCTAATAAGCAATTCTACAATTTGCTTATGTCCCTTGGTAGCACTGCCGTGTAGTGGAGTACTTCGTCTGATGTCTGACACATTTACATTAGCTCCAGATTCCAGAAGTAAGTTAACCACTTCTGTGTGACCATTCAAAGCTGACAGGTGTAGAGGTGATCGTGTTCCGTTTTTCACATCTTTCCTGTCAACACTGGCTCCGGCTTTAAGAAGATTTTCAACCATGTCTATGTTACCTTCCATAGCAAACACCTGTAATTGAGTATATCTCCTGTGGTCTTGCTCATCGACCTGTGCTGTGAGCAGACTTTCTGTAGTTTCTTCATGGCCGTCTCCATATACAGGCAGATCTGTCCTGTGTATATCTGCTTCAGATTCGACTAAATTCTGAACAGCTCCAGCATAATCCTTGAGTGCATCGTAATTCAGTAGTTTCATGTTTCCGCAAGTGTCACAATTAACATCTGTTCCAGTTCTAACAAGAACCTCATCTGTGTGGCCTTTGTATGCATCCATGTGCAGCGGGGTGACATTTTTACCGTCAGCGACATCCAGACTTGCACCAGTTGAGAGAAGACCCATAGTGATATCCTTACAGCCACATAAATCACCCACGTGTAGCGGGGATAGCTTGGTTTTGTCGTCAACGTTAGCGTGTGCCTCAGCTGACAGAAAGTCTTCAACAATATCTGCGCGGCCAGTAGGTTTGCGCCAGTATAGTAGCAGATCCCATCTTTCAAGCTCCTCTTTGGCATTTGCCCAACCTGTCAGAAAAGTCTCACTGATTGTAATCGCACCCGTTATTTCATCTATAGATATGAGAGGCTCGTCACGTGATTTATCACCGTAATCTAGTAGTGTCTTGTTATAAGTTTTGTCACCCGAACTCTTTAGTGTCTTGTCACCTGAATCAACGTGTATCTTGTCACCAGTTCTGCCAGCTGAATCTGTGTGCGTCTTGTCACAATTTCGGTCACCTGCATCTAGTAGTGTATTGTCGCCATTTTTAACGCCTGAAGCTTCAAGTACCAAGTTAACATTTGTGGTGCCTGAATCAATGCGTGTCTTGTCAACACGATTGCCACATGAATTAACTTCTATCTTGTCACCGGTTTTGTAATCTGAATCTACTAGTGTCATGTAGCCTGTTTTGTCACCCGAGTCTAGTTGTATGTTGTCAGCACTTTGGGCAGCTGAATCTATGTGTTGTCACATGGTTTATCACCTGAATCTATTACTGTGTTGTCACATGGTTTATCACCTGAATATATTACTGTGTTGTCACATGGTTTATCCCCTGGATCTATTACTGCGTTGTCAGCACTTTTGGCAGCTGCATCTATTAGTGTGTTGTCACATGGTTTATCACCTGATTCTATTAGTGTGTTGTCACATGGTTTACCACCTGAATCTGCTCTCGAAGTTTCACGAGTTGTGACAGCTGACTGCAGTGACTTGCAGCATTTATAAGCTTTAGAATTCATGTTGTGTCTTTATATAAAACTTGCTTTTTTCAACTGCCTTATGGCGCTGTGAAAAATGTAAAGTAAATTGTTATTATAATATGTTAAGATCTGTTCACTTAACATTAATATAATACATTGTTTGACTGCTGTGACATATTATTAGATGATTGACAGAGGACCTAGTTTGTAGTGTTCTCTGGAGATATATCTTGAATAATAAACAACAAGATAAAGGATATGATTTAGCACGTTTTGTCTAGAGGTCACTCAAATGAGCTAATCATTCCCGCAATAGCCTTTTTGGAAAACCACTTTTCTTTGGCTCAAACCCCCACTGTGAGACTACTATGTATCCACACAGAAATGTATATAAGAAGAAAAGGTTTCCCCTAAGACCCAAGGGAGATCTGGACTCTTCGCCTCTGTACAACTGAGGATCCATCTCTCTCATTATAATGTTGCCAGTGTGCTGTTCGTCCGTCACAAAGATCTCCTATATATTTTGTCAGTATGACCTATATCAGGTTGTCCCATTTCTTTGGGATTGTAGAACTCAATTATGTGTAGGCAAACTCAACAATAACTGTACATCACATCTGTTGGACAAGACATCTACATGACAGGTTCTTGACAAAAGTGGGACATACATTTACATAGAATTGTTTACACCACAATTGTACCGGACATCCATCATGAGATACTTGACAACATCTATACAGGACTTTTCACAATATGTATAACCAACCACAGTACCTAAGACAGTCATCAGAGACAAAACTTGACAGCAACTGTACAAGACATTCTCTTAAGACATGTACTTAAAACTGATTCATTAAATACACAATTTATTGAGCTGATGGTGAGTAGAGTGGTGACCATTGCCTCATCTCCTGTCATGTCAACACTTCAATTATTGCATAGAAAATGCATAAAATATGTCACACATGCAGGTTGATAAACAAGATACAACACTTCTTATTTACTCCACCACCCAATAACTAACTCTACTCCTCCTCTCTCTAATATCTAACTACCCCACTCAGTTACAGTATCTGTCTTCCATTCCTGTCTCTTGGGAAGTTGATAAAATCCTATCCTGGGAAACTCAAGGAAGGAACTACTTTTCTGGATCAGTTGACACCCTGTTTTCATCAGCAATTGATGTTGGGAAAGCTCCAGGTTGCAGACTTCCTGTAATAAGTTCCATGGCAGATTAATTCCTCTTGAGAACTGAATTTGGGACGATGATACGGTAATGTCTCTCATTGTTGACCAGACTGTCTGTGAAATCTGTCACTGGGGACTTCACATATCCAGTCCACCTCACTTATCTTCAAGTCTTCATTCTTAAACACTGTGTAAGCACCAGGCTGGAGATTAACTAAGATAAGTCCTAGCCAAACAATCCATTGCACCAGTCATTTCACAAGTTGTCTTGAATGGGGTTAACAACCAGACTTGTTGTTTTCATTCTCAGATGATTCTGATAATTATGATCACTGTCCAGTTCACCACATTGGTAGTGCTTCAGATTGTGTTATGCTCCCATTTGTGCATTCAGCTGTTAAAGAGCTGAGAGAAAAGTCTTCTTAGATTTTCCTGCCTTTTGATAGGGAGTCACTTCTGGATCTAGGACTTCTGTTTAGTTGTCCCAGATGATATATGGAAGCCTCTCCTCCATCCTCCTGTTCTCTGTCAATATACAAAATGGCACAACATCTCTTTACATTTGTTAAAAGATGATGTTATCATACATTAGCATACACAGATGGAGATGGGGAGGAAAAGGATGGGTGTGGTCCAAACACACCTCTCCTTGTTTGATGATGCAGTGTATTTCACTCTAATGTACTGTGGTAATCACAAGACCATATGCTGAGACAGGGTAGCTTAACACAATTACAAGCATTTAGGTGGTCTAAGTTCCACCATGTTTGAACCACAGTAAACCTGGGCACAAGGAGGACCAGACACAGTACAGCAATCATTGTGACATAGCAACATGGGACAGGCATTGTGAAGGGAAATGGAAAATAGGCATTTACAACTGCAATATGCAATATGTATTAACTAATGGCATTTACCCAATTAGCAGACCAGACATCCATTCCTATGGCTGTGATGTTGGTGCATGAATGTCCTATTCCATATACACTCACTCAGCAATGCCAGACCTCACCCCTTTTCTCAGACAGACCTGACTCACAGGTACATCATCTTTATCATCATCATGTGCTCTTTCCCCACTGAGTAATTTTCATGTCTACTACAGTAGGTAACAGAAGCTCAATTGCATAACAACTGTTCACATATGCACCAAGCACATATGGGAAAAACATGTTTAGTCCTTGTAAATTTGCATGAGCCATACATTATATTCAGCCAACTAAGACACAGGTTCACACACCTATCGTTCTCTTAAGAACTAGTTTATATGAACCATCCAACAGTAGAGGTAATAGTGTAATACTTCAGGGAGAAATGGTATTAATTCTCCTGAGCATAATGTAGCCACCAGGCATCACATGGACTTAGCAATTCTGGCGTGCCACACACAACCTGTTTACATATGGATATTGAAGCATCTTTCCTTCCACTAGATGTGAGAGGCTATTTATTACAACACCAACTCACTCCAACACTCTCAGCGTTTTACCAAGGAACTTGTACATGTTTACATCACTCATTCCAATCCAAACTGCCATCTGTTAACTCGCGAGAGAGAAGGTACAGTTGAGTTAAGAATGAGTCATCCTAAGCATGAAGAATGCACAAGGGGTTTGGGTTTGCGAATCTGCATGAGTGTGCCATACATTCATCAAGCATACGCAACAACCAGTCACAACAAGGGATTGATATGTACTTGGAGTATACAGTGTGAAAGACGTGTCAAGGTTGAAGATGCAGTGTTCAGAATTCTGGCGCACAGAAGTTAGGTTTTCCACTTTCACATTTTATTCTTAAAATACTCTTATATTCTTCTCTTTCGTTCACTAGGTCTAGCCACAACATTAAAGTATGTTTTAAAGTGGTACCTGTTGTCCAGAGAACAATATATTATTGAATCTTTAAGGGCATTGTTGGGTCATCACATCACACTAGCGACCGCTCCCGGTGAAATTCCCGCTCCTACTAATTAGATTTCAAAATATGGCCCAGGAATAGCGTGGGCTCATTACCTATTAGCCAATCAAAACAAGCGCATACCTCTGCCCTCCCCCAACTCGTTCTAGAACATACGATGTAATAATAGCCCTTCTATTTGGGATGGTCCCCGTTAAGACTTAAAGTATCTTTATGAAATGTGTCGGACTGGGAATGGGGAATTCTGTTCCATCATGCTACATGGCCCCTCTCTTAAATCTTTCATAGGTATGACAGATGATCGCAGAATCCACAGTTCCCAGATCCCTCAAGTGGGTTTTGTCAATTACTCCCTGTCTCCCTTTACCCTACTAGAGTAGTACATTTGGATCTGAGTGATTTTTCTCCAAAAAAAAAATATGCCCCAACATTCCATCCGTTGATAAATTTGGTGGCAAACGCAAAGACCATGAAGTTAGCCCTGCATTAAGTTCCTTTAAGTCACTGGGAGCATCAGGAGTCCTGACTCCACTCATCTGTGAACTGCTCTTCTATTTACCTCTGACAGTGTTCCACTGCTGACATCCTTGCTATATTTCCTGTTTGTGATAAATGATCTCTCTGAGTCACACCATTTCGTAATGTATGAATGGACCATAGAGATTCATTATGTGAAGTAATGGCTTTGCAATTAAGCCAACTTCTAGATGACGTTTAGAGAGAATGGTTGCATTCCATGGATCTCTCAACTTTTCACCTTATCAGAACTTCATTCTTCCTTTCGCCACTGGAGAATGATAATCCTGCGAGAGTGTATTTAACTGAACACTTTCTCCAACAGTAATCTTGGCGTTTGGAACTGGGTTAAAATTTTTGATCATCACCGGAGCAAAGACAATCACTTCCGGGTGAACTGTATAGCAGCCGCTGCAAAACTTGTCAAGGCTAAAATCTACTATTGTAAATTTGGTTAGCGTTGGACACAGGGTCTACCTTTCCAATAAGCCTCTTGTGTTTGCAGATGGTAGCAATTTCCCCATTATATTTCCTTGACTTATTTCTGTAGTCTTACCATAGATTTAGAGGTGCACTTATTGGCGGAGATTTTCTCATTCCGTTAGGCCTCTATTTTGATTTGTTGTGAGAAGTGACAGCGTTTTCTCTCCTTAGTTGCTCTATTTTCTAACGTAGCAACTGAATTAGTAGATGCAGCCAGACTTTGACATCTACTACTACTAATCTATAATTCCAGGTGGAACTTCCAACTAGTTGTCTTCAGCCATGCTTTAGCGAAGTGCTTTTGAGTGACTGGGTAGTATCCGTTCTTTCTCTCCCACATGAGCAAAACGTTTACTTTGGCGAATATAAGGCGTTTCTTCTCATTCATAGAGAAGTCCGTCATTATCACAGCTACCTTTGAAGGTGTGTGATTATGTGGGTTAGCTTCTTAATTACCAATATTGACTGGAATTTTGGAAGCTATTTTACTGACTTTGAGGACAGGACTGGCCAGGTCTTGGGAATACACCTCGCATCTCAGTAATAATATAAGATTCCACGGCATAATGCATGGTTCTTATTATATAAAGAATCGACTGCTGGAGTGCAGGGATCTTTATCTTGAAAGGAGTCAGCTGTTTGAAACTGATCTTTCGTTATTAGTCCACTGAATCGCAGACCATGTGTATAGAGTGTCAGCTGCTGGAGTTGCAGTGAGCTCTACCATATAAGAGTTAACTGATTGGAGACAGTAATCCTTATTTACATTCCTACCTTCTTCCGGCAGAAAGGTCTTCCCAATTGAGAATGAAAAAGGGGAATGACATCAGCTGTACTCAACTTTGCCCTCCCTTTAATTCACACAATTTTTAAGGCAGAAACGATTTCTCAGCTGAGGATGAATTGACGGCAGACGTCGGAGACGGATCCTGTTTTATCTCTTCATGAAATTTTTCAGGTTGTCCATGATATGCTCCTAGTCGTATGATACGCCAATGACATCAGGTTGGTTATCCATCGTTTCCTAGACACATACTTTGCGTACGCTCTCCACTTCCATATGAATGGCTAGGGGTCCAGTTATTTTGATGGCCTTCCTGGAGATTCAATGAGTTCACTCCTGGCGACGTGGATCCTAGTACACCAGAGAGATTACACCATCGAACAATAGACTAATGTCTTATAGACACCAGACTGTGGTCGGTTTTATATGACCGCCCATGACATCAGGTAGAATCTTCCCTTCATCTCGTCCATTACGTATCAAGTACGCTTAATAATACCACTACTTCAGAAATGGCAAGTGACGGAGTTGATAAGGATGTTTTCTCCTGGAGATTCAATTGTGCTCACGCGCAGTAGCTTGATCAGGGCCACTGACAGGGTTACACAACTGAAGAATAAACCCAGATGTCGAATCGACACTGGACATTAGCCGGTACGAATACTGACTATCACCGAGAGAGATTGTCAGTGAGGTGTCTTAATGGTTGCCCAAGTTTTCCATCAGGGTTCACACTCTCTGCTCTCAGTGTTGCAAGCATGTTATGGGGAGAAGAGAATATAATGAGTTGTTATCTTATGTGATGTGGTGACATTAAAAAATGTTGTATTTACAACAATAATTCCCCCCTCTCACCCATGCCAGCAATTAATTTTTGGAGATGGAGTAGGCCCCATATTCATTTACTGGATTAAGTGTCCTAATTTCAGGGACAAAAATAAATTTTTCCCTGTACTAGCTGTCTCAGTTATATTTAAAATAATTTGTGTTCTCTGGTGTTTCAGGTACCTTAATTTTTGGATACATATATTGAACAATACATATACATTCACTCACGCTCAGATGGCGGCCTCTACAATGCTCAGAGATTGAAGGCTAAGACCAAAATTAGGAGGGTACTGATCAGAGAGTTGCTTTTTGCAGATGATGCTGCAGTTACGACCCACTCTGAGGAAGAATTGCAATGTCTACTATCTGCATTCTCCAATGCTTGTTCTGAATTTGGTTTAACAATTAGCAAAAAGAAGACACAGATTATGTCACAGGGTGCACATGGGGTACCATCAATCTTTATTGACGACGCCGAACTAGAGATAGTAGACCATTTTACATATCTAGGATCAGTGGTAAATAGCAAATTATCCCTAGATCAGGAAATCAACATCCGGATTGGTAAGGCAGCAACAACAATGAACAGGTTAAGAAAAAGAGTCTGGGAGAACAGGAAGCTTACTGCCAAAACAAAAGTCCTTGTCTATCAAGCCTGTGTCCTTAGTACTCTTCTCTATGGCAGTGAAACCTGGACAACTTACTCACACCAAGAGAACAATTTAAACAGCTTTCATATGCGGTGTCTGCGAATAATTCTTGGTATTAAGTGGCAAGACAAAATCACAAATACTGAAGTATTGGAAAGATCAGGTTGTGTGACAGTTTATTCCATGCTCAGTCTTCGTAGACTTAGATGGATAGGACATCTTAGGAGGATGGATGATGGTAGAATACCAAAGGATATCTTTTTTGGTGAATTACAGATGGGTAAGAGATCTCAGGGTCGGCCTCTACTACGATACAAAGATGTGTGTAAGCGGGACATGATTGATACAGGCATTGATAATGCACATTGGGAGCAAGTCGCCGCTGAACGTGTTGCATGGAGGGCAAATATCAGAAATGGAATAAAGTCAAAGGAGAAAATTATTGCAGAAAAGTCACACACCAAGCGTTTGAGACGTAAGATGGTGCATGATGGTGGAAATGACCACGTGTTCACATGCACCCACTGTGAACGGACATTTACAGCGCAAATTGGCCTTATCAGTCACACTCGCTACCGCCATAGTTAAAAGTTATGCCTTTTTAAAGCACAAACTATCGTCTGTCAAGACGGCAAGGTGCCAATGATATTGAACAACCAGCATGCACAAAATTATACAACAATATTGACAAGCTAATAAATCATTTCATACTGAGAACTTAAATATCATGGATTCAAGCAATTATGTTGACCCATAAGATATCTATACATCATTTTCAGTCTGCTACATTGAATTCCTAACTGATATATTAAAACAGTGATACATGCAATATTATCACTATTAATGAAATAAAACCTTCTAGAGATTTATTGTGGGTTTACATGTCTGGACAGTTGCCCTCATATAAGAGACAGGGTCCATTAAACAACACCATAAAAACTCAAAGAATTGGTCTGATTTGCGAGAGGTCACCCCGGATTTTAATACCAACATAGAGATCCCAAAAGTGAGTCTTATGCAGGGTATGCCCAAGGTTTGTATCCTGACATCAGGACACAAGGTATGTGAGCCCCTAGCAGGTTATTACCAGGGTTTAATCCGAGACGAGTGTTCTTTCTCCCAGGGTTTATATCCCGAAAAGAGCAAACCCAGTTATGTGACCAGGTTTTCCCAGGGTTTATATCCCGGAAAGAGCCCACCAGTTATGTGACATATTATTAGATGATTGACAGAAGACCTAGTTTGTAGTGTTCTCTGGAGATATATCTTGAATAATAAACAACAAGATAAAGGATATGATTTAGCACGTTTTGTCTAGAGGTCACTCAAATGAGCTAATCATTCCCGCAATAGCCTTTTTGGAAAACCACTTTTCTTTGGCTCAAACCCCCACTGTGAGACTACTATGTATCCACACAGAAATTTATATAAGAAGAAAAGGTTTCCCCTAAGACCCAAGGGAGATCTGGACTCTTCGCCTCTGTACAACTGAGGATCCATCTCTCTCATTATAATGTTGCCAGTGTGCTGTTCGTCCGTCACATAGATCTCCTATATATTTTGTCAGTATGACCTATATCAGGTTGTCCCATTTCTTTGGGATTGTAGAATTCAATTATTTGTAGGCAAACTCAACAATAACTGTACATCACATCTGTTGGACAAGACATCTACATGACAGGTTCTTGACAAAAGTGGGACATACATTTACATAGAATTGTTTACACCACAATTGTACCGGACATCCATCATGAGATACTTGACAACATCTATACAGGACTTTTCACAATATGTATAACCAACCACAGTACCTAAGACAGTCATCAGAGACAAAACTTGACAGCAACTGTACAAGACATTCTCTTAAGACATGTACTTAAAACTGATTCATTAAATACACAATTTATTGAGCTGATGGTGAGTAGAGTGGTGACCATTGCCTCATCTCCTGTCATGTCAACACTTCAATTATTGCATAGAAAATGCATAAAATATGTCACACATGCAGGTTGATAAACAAGATACAACACTTCTTATTTACTCCACCACCCAATAACTAACTCTACTCCTCCTCTCTCTAATATCTAACTACCCCACTCAGTTACAGTATCTGTCTTCCATTCCTGTCTCTTGGGAAGTTGATAAAATCCTATCCTGGGAAACTCAAGGAAGGAACTACTTTTCTGGATCAGTTGACACCCTGTTACCATCAGCAATTGATGTTGCGAAAGCTCCAGGTTGCAGACTTCCTGTAATAAGTTCCATGGCAGATTAATTCCTCTTGAGAACTGAATTTGGGACGATGATACGGTAATGTCTCTCATTGTTGACCAGACTGTCTGTGAAAACTGTCACTGGGGACTTCACATATCCAGTCCACCTCACTTATCTTCAAGTCTTCATTCTTAAACACTGTGTAAGCACCAGGCTGGAGATTAACTAAGATAAGTCCTAGCCAAACAATCCATTGCACCAGTCATTTCACAAGTTGTCTTGAATGGGGTTAACAACCAGACTTGTTGTTTTCATTCTCAGATGATTCTGATAATTATGATCACTGTCCAGTTCACCACATTGGTAGTGCTTCAGATTGTGTTATGCTCCCATTTGTGCATTCAGCTGTTAAAGAGCTGAGAGAAAAGTCTTCTTAGATTTTCCTGCCTTTTGATAGGGAGTCACTTCTGGATCTAGGACTTCTGTTTAGTTGTCCCAGATGATATATGGAAGCCTCTCCTCCATCCTCCTGTTCTCTGTCAATATACAAAATGGCACAACATCTCTTTACATTTGTTAAAAGATGATGTTATCATACATTAGCATACACAGATGGAGATGGGGAGGAAAAGGATGGGTGTGGTCCAAACACACCTCTCCTTGTTTGATGATGCAGTGTATTTCACTCTAATGTACTGTGGTAATCACAAGACCATATGCTGAGACAGGGTAGCTTAACACAATTACAAGCATTTAGGTGGTCTAAGTTCCACCATGTTTGAACCACAGTAGACCTGGGCACAAGGAGGACCAGACACAGTACAGCAATCATTGTGACATAGCAACATGGGACAGGCATTGTGAAGGGAAATGGAAAATAGGCATTTACAACTGCAATATGCAATATGTATTAACTAATGGCATTTACCCAATTAGCAGACCAGACATCCATTCCTATGGCTGTGATGTTGGTGCATGAATGTCCTATTCCATATACACTCACTCAGCAATGCCAGACCTCACCCCTTTTCTCAGACAGACCTGACTCACAGGTACATCATCTTTATCATCATCATGTGCTCTTTCCCCACTGAGTAATTTTCATGTCTACTACAGTAGGTAACAGAAGCTCAATTGCATAACAACTGTTCACATATGCACCAAGCACATATGGGAAAAACATGTTTAGTCCTTGTAAATTTGCATGAGCCATACATTATATTCAGCCAACTAAGACACAGGTTCACACACCTATGGTTCTCTTAAGAACTAGTTTATATGAACCATCCAACAGTAGAGGTAATAGTGTAATACTTCAGGGAGAAATGGTATTAATTCTCCTGAGCATAATGTAGCCACCAGGCATCACATGGACTTAGCAATTCTGGCGTGCCACACACAACCTGTTTACATATGGATATTGAAGCATCTTTCCTTCCACTAGATGTGAGAGGCTATTTATTAAAACACCAACTCACTCACTCCAAAACTCTCAGCGTTTTACCAAGGAACTTGTACATGTTTACATCACTCATTCCAATCCAAACTGCCATCTGTTAACTCGCGAGAGCAAAGGTACAGTTGAGTTAAGAATGAGTCATCCTAGGCATGAAGAATGCACAAGGGGTTTGGGTTTGCGAATCTGCATGAGTGTGCCATACATTCATCAAGCATACGCAACAACCAGTCACAACAAGGGATTGATATGTACTTGGAGTATACAGCGTGAAAGACGTGTCAAGGTTGAAGATGCAGTGTTCAGAATTCTGGCGCACAGAAGTTAGGTTTTCCACTTTCACATTTTATTCTTAAAATACTCTTATATTCTTCTCTTTCGTTCACTAGGTCTAGCCACAACATTAAAGTATGTTTTAAAGTGGTACCTGTTGTCCAGAGAACAATATATTATTGAATCTTTAAGGGCATTGTTGGGTCATCACATCACACTAGCGACCGCTCCCGGTGAAATTCCCGCTCCTACTAATTAGATTTTAAAATATGGCCCAGGAATAGCGTGGGCTCATTACCTATTAGCCAATCAAAACAAGCGCATACCTCTGCCCTCCCCCAACTCGTTCTAGAACATACGATGTAATAATAGCCCTTCTATTTGGGATGGTCCCCGTTAAGACTTAAAGTATCTTTATGAAATGTGTCGGACTGGGAATGGGGAATTCTGTTCCATCATGCTACAACAGCCAACACAACCACATCTTCACAAAAGGTTTCTGTCAACCAGGATTGTTAAATGAGGTTTGAGATCACTAAGGACAGAGCATGAACTATTGTAGTGTATAATAACGCCAGAACCACAACTTTAATTCTGTGTGTGATTGCAGACACAATAATCAAATAAAAATAGTATGCTGCTATATTCAGCAAATACATTGTATTTCATTACCTATGTACATTCAAATACATAAGTATTGTTTCTCTTGGGACGTTACATCAGTAACAATGTTTGGCACATTGAAACCGTGTTATTGACAAATTTTCCACATCAATCGTGTAATGTTTGTCACAGTGTAACTGAAACTGTGGAGTGGCTACACACCTCAAGAATCAACAATCGGCGATCGTGTATGGGGCGATTACACAGCCAGTTACATGCGTTACCACCGTATTCATGTACATTGTACACTCTAGCAACAAACAAAAGCAAAACAATTGTTAAGAAAACTGCAGAGACATGATACATGAACACAGATGTAGCACATGTCCAGAGACAGATTGTCAATCATCAAACACAGACAAAACAAGGACGAGCATTAGTGGACATTGTCGCGTTATGGTTGCCAAGGATAGTAGAATATTAATTATAATATCTGTAGGAGCCTGTCCCACTTCTAGACGCGTCTACAGGGTGACGGATGATGGAGTGGCCTCTAGATATTTTGTCTAGAAATCAGCTATGAATATGTTGATTAAGCAGCCGTGGAATCACATAGGCGGTGGTCAATGAACGAATGAACGAACGAACTGACTTTTATTTTCAAAGCGTAACAAATTGGGCACGCAGGCCCATCTTATATTCGGCCCTTCCAATCACTCATATTTCGTTCATCAATAGTGCATAATGCATTCACATAGAACAAAAAAAAAAAAAAAACATTGTCAAAGAATGTTGTAAACATAATCAATGCATATTACCATGGTATGAAAAACACCCCCACCCACCCACCCACCCAACCCCATTCACCCCCACACACATATCCCCCACCATATCACACGCACACTCCCAGGCACACATACATTCCCCCATCCATCCCCCAACACATTCCCCCCTAAACACATGTTCTCACCCACACACACATCTCCCACTCACCACACATCCCCCACATACACATTCCCAAGCAACCCACACATCCCCAGGCACACATACATGCACCCACTCACCTATAACCCAACCTACACACATCTCCCCACCTACACACACATCCTCCACCCACAAGCACCCACCCACCCTCATATCATCCACCACCCACCCACACACCCCAGCCAACAAGCCAAACACACATCCCGCAACCACACACATCCCCCCCACACATATCACCGCCAACCCACACACCCAGCATCCAGCCACACACAAATACCGCATCTAATCCACATTTGCCCTATTTTCACACATCCCCACTCAGAAACTCTCCTCCAACCCATTCACACATCTCGAACCCACACACTCACATCTCCCACTTATTCCCCCAACCTACACATGTTCACCCACAAACATATTCTCCACCCACCCACCCCCAGTCACCCATCCCCCAATCACACATCCCATAACCACACATCCCCAACCCACCCACCCCCAGTCACCCATCCCCAAATCACACATCCCATAACCACACATACCCCACCCACCCACACATCTTTTCTCCCACACACACATACACACATCTCCCCACCCATACACACATCCCTCACTCACACATCCCCACCCACAAACACACACCTTCCACCCACACACCCCACCACCCACATATACCCCCACACATATATCACACACATCTTTCCATTCAATCCCCCACCCATACAATCATCCTCCACACACATCCATCCACTCACGTACTCATCCCTCAACTATTCACACCCACACACCCCATCCACCCATCAACACATACATCTCAAATCTACTCACCCACACTCACACACCCCAACTACCCAGCCAAATACACATCCCCACCCTCACATACATCCTTTACCCACCCACACATCCCACACCCAATCACACTTCCCTACCAACTCACACACCTCTCATCCATACACATCTCCCCTCCCACACAGCACCCCATGAATATACACATACCCCACCCACACATACGTCTCCAGACACATCTGTGACGAAACGGATAAAGAACGGCAGATCTCTGCATAATATCCCTTTGAAGGGAGTGCAATGCGTTGGTCTCCCTTGAATTAATATCAATTAATAGGGGATTCCCCATCAAAAAATAGTGCGGGGCGGAGCTATTCTAGTTATTTATAGAAAATCTAGAATGTTCCCTCAAGTGCGTACCTGGTAGAGATCTCTAAGTTCACTAGTGCTTCATGCAGCACGGGGTGGTGGAACTTATCGTGACTCTGGTTTTCTTCATGAATCATGAAAGTCACGCGGCCCGTGTAGGCGAGTGGAAGGCGCACTGACTTTGTCGTGAGCAGTCGCCCACCAAACCTCAGCGTAGACAGATCGTAGCCAACCGGCTGATGTAATTTTGATGTCAATATTCGCGGCCAGTGCGGACATCTACAGTCAAGGGTTGTGATTCTTCAATCACAGGTTAGTTGAGTACTTATTCTATTATTTAATTGTTGTCGTGATGCCGTGATGATTCCCGGAATTAATTAATTGCCATCGCCAAATTGAGTTGTCGCGTAGCGTTATCCGTTACAGTTGGCGGTTTGCATTTTTAAGTAGGCTTTATCGATCAGCAAGGTACTGTGTTACCTGACGGAACAAGCCGTATTCCACAGCGAGTGGTGTGTAAATAAAATAGGCCGAACAATGTGCTTTACAGGGTGAAGCAGTTACGGGTTTGGTTTATTCATTACGCGGGCAAGGCGCCAGTTTGTCCGTCATGACATCAACATGCTAGACGCTGTACATGATAAGGTAGAGCTTATTATTAGAAATGTGTAATGTGCTTCGTGACATTAGAATGGTAACGTAATTGTTCTATCAGTGATGGTGATGTTTCGAGGAATCAAGGTGAAATCAGCAGTGGTGTATTTGCTGTGTGCAGATAGCAGTGTTATTCCGCGTAAGCCGAATGGCGTTGCATCGGTAGGATAACAATTGATAAGAAGTATTCATGATACTATTGTTACTGCTTGTTGTCATGTCCGTCCGCAAGGATGACCGTGCGTGTTCCATTGTACGTTTGTCTAGGCAGCGGGAGGTAGGCCGGTACCCCCAACCCGATCGGTAATAGGTCCGACCCAATGCAATCGTGCATATCCGATGGATGAACATACCCGATCGAGGGTGATGCGGCGCTCCGTAATTCGAGGCCGAGGTGTCTAGATAGATCGAGGTTTGAACCTAACCGTTTCTGTCTCTAATATTCTACTCTTCTGGAACCCTGACTCGGTTCATGGAGTACTTGGAGTACTGCCGTGAGGTAGTAGTTGGGAGGGGCATAACCCCCCCCCCCCCCCCCCCCCCCAAAAAAAAAGGTGGAGCCAGAGTTTGGTAGTGGAGTCTGGAGGTTTGCTACATTGGATGACGTGACTTAAGTCGTCACGGGACAAGGTACACGAGACCCACAGTAGCTGTGGGAAAGTGTAGTGGTGGATGGCCACCACAGCTGTGCTCGACCGGCATAGGGATGACTGACCTGAAAGATAGTCAGTGAATACAAGGGCAACTCAGGATCTGGGGCAGGGATCCCAGACCTGACACTATGGCTGTGATATGATTTTGTTAGTTAAGTCTAACAAGTCATGAGTTCTCCTTAGTTAATGCTATAGTAGGGAATTATCAGGAGTATAATTCATTATGGACATATAGTTATTAATGTGTGTAATTCATCAGTCCATGGGTTAAGGGATTGATGAATTGATGAGTCTGTCAGGAAGGAGATGTCCGGCTGGACACCTTCTCGATACAGTAATCCCTACACTGAAAGGAAAGTAAGTGTATATGTTGATTGAGGATGGGAGATGAAACCCGATTGGACTGGCACCAGGCGAAGGATGCTTGACAGAGTCATACAGTCGACTCTGGTGCTAGGGGTTATATGTAGCCCAGAAGTGTTACTTGACGGAACAGGTGTGCTATTGCTTTTTCTACCATCATTATGCCTATATATTATAGTGACTAAGTAGATCTGTGATGTGATGATTTCATACTCATGTTGGTAGACATGAGGAATGTCTGAGAGGCAGGTGACAGGGTGGAGATGCTGGTAGTCTTTGTTGTAGTTGAGTACTCACACCAACCTCTCCGTGTTTCAGGATCTGTTATTACTATACAGAAGATTCAAGAGCTGCACCATGAGCTCTATGGGCCCACTCATTCCAGGGCCTATCCAGAAGTTGATTGAGGCCATACTGGGAGTGGTTGTCTGATTCTGGAAGATCAATGTTGGAAGGAGCTGAGTGCTGAATAAGTCGGTAGGTCTAGGTTAGGACCTCCGTCAAGAGTCCGACGAGTGTCATCCGATCCTGAGAGGATCCAACACTGAAACGTCTGGTGATTCTGGCCAATGAAGCACTGGTGACATTCAACCTCTGTGTAAACCTTGGTAATTGCAAGGGAGTGACCTTTCAAGTTGTGCAGAGTGATCATTGTTACCGGTCGCCATGACCTGTGTTATATGCTTCTGGCCCGGCTGGGTTATGGGACACCATGTATCAGTTGATGCTTACATAGTGTTTTTACATTGGTTACCTTTATGAAGCCAACATGTGGTCCAGTGAACTAGGACATTGATTACAACATGGGTGGAAACACCAGAGTGAAATGTTTAAGGTAGGGAGCTACCTCATGCCAACGTGATGAACTGTTGACAATGTTTGTGAAGGTAGGGAGCTACCTCATGCGATCGTGAAGAACTGTTGACAGTGTATGCTAGGTTGTGATTACTACCTATTGATCAGGGTAGTTACATGATACTGTGTGAAGATCTATTTGTCCAAGGACATGGAAATAAGGTGAAGTGTTTAGTCACCTGATAGACTTTACCAGTGACAATGGTGTGTTCGGGTGGAGCAACCGCTTATTGTGTAGGTGACATATCAGTGTGTGGGTCACTGATGAGATAGAAGAGTGACCTGGCTCTTGTGTATTTTGAGACGGTGCTACATGTATTTTTTCTGCAAGTGGGAGACCGCTAATGTTATAGGGTCGGCCCAGACTTCATCAGGAGTGTGACGAGTGAAATAGTACGACAGCAAGGAAGGATCCTTGTTCATCAGTGCAGTGTCAGTCAGGCAGTGGTACTGCGCTTGATCAGCCCTTGCTTGGTTCTCTGGGTGAAGAGGGAACTTTGGAGAGGCAGCAGACCTTGGAGTTCCAGTCCACTGGAGGAGCCTGGGTGAGTCGCTACCACGACTGGACAACCGCACGAGCTATCGTCCGCCTCCATGATGAAGACTCATCTGCGTCTTTGATCTTGTACATAGTTCTTATAGTCTGGCTTTCAGCCATCCTTCTCTGTGTTGTGGTTGACGTAGTTCAGAATTAAATTTTTTTTTTGTTCTCTTAGCTATGACTTTGTGCAGTGATATGACTGGTGTCTGGTCCGAGCCCCCTTGGGGTTTGGAACCCTAGGTGAGGGAGGGAAGGTTAAGCTGTCCCGGCTTGTGTGGGGCCTGGTAGATGTAGAGTGCTATTGAGGTGGTTGGAGCAAAGGCAGGGGATAGTATCTATCGTGGCAAACCAGTCCAAGCCCCGGCGGTCTTGTCACAAGATAGAGTGGGGGCTCGTCCGGGATCTTCTCTTTGTTCTGACATCTCGTAGGAATAGGTTATAGTGTCATCTGTCCTATACCTATTATCTACTTGACGAGTAGGGCTACTGAAACCTTTCTCTTCGACGTGGACAGACATTTAGTTAAGTTAGTATAGATACATAGTTACCGGGTTGGTTGGAGTACAGTTAGCATTGTGATTGGGTATTGCATATCTATTCTGATACTAAGTTACACTAAGCATGGCTACTCGTACTTTAGATTTAGCTAAAGTGCGGGCATCTGCAACTGAGATGGGATTGGAAGGTGAGGAGTTCAAAGCCTATGTACTGGAAGTAGAGAGAGACTTCAGAGCAGAAGAGAGGGAGCGAAGAAAGTCAGAAATTGAGCTGGAAGCTCGAAAGGTAGCACTTGAAGAGCAAAAGTTGGTGGCAGACCAACAAGCACAAAAACTGGCAGCTGACCTAGAGTCTAAGAAATTAGATGCTAGGAAGTTGGGAATGGAACATGAGTTCCGTATGAAGCAACTTGAGGTAGAGGCTAAATCGGTTGGTGAGTCTGAGGGAGCAGTAGGTGGAGTAGCTTTACCTAGCTCATCAGTAGCCAGCAGACCAGCTTACCATGCTATGAAATGGCCGTTTCCACCATTTGAACCGGACCAAGAGAAGATAGATCAATTCTTAGAGAAGTTCGAGGCAATGTGTAAAGCTATGGGTTTAGAGCCTGAGCGTTGGAATCTTAAGCTTTCACAAGGACTCCGTGGCACCGCGTACGAAGTGTATGCGCGTCTTCCCCCAGGGATGGAAAATGATTATCCAACCCTGAAATCGGCTCTTTTGAAAAGATTCGAAATGACAGCCCATGCTTACAGGCGGAGGTTCAGAACTTCCAAGAGAGAACCAGGTGAGATGTTCTCGGCCTATAGTGTGAGGTTGAACTCATACCTGTTGAAGTGGATGGCATTGGCCAATTTCAAAGAGGATTATGAGAGTCTGAGAGAGTTGATGGTGGTGGATCAAATGAAAATGCAGATGTCCAAGCCTTTAAGGAATTTCTTAGGGGAAAATGGGGCGGAAAGGCTAGACATAGTAAATACGTTAGCTGAAAGGTATGTGGAAGTCTATGGTGAGACTGGGGATTCCAGTCAGACTGATTCACAGAAAAGGCAAAAGGGGCTTGATCAGAAGCCCAAGACCAAAGGTCCCAAAGAATCATCCAATGTAGCAGATCCTGTGGTAAAAGACTCTGGTAAGAAACCCGATAAGCAAAGCCCTCCCGCCTCCCCAAAACGGAAGTGGAGTAAGAGGTGGTGTAAGCACTGTAAGTCTCCTTCCCATAATACTGTAGATTGTCTGAGGAAGCCAAAGGACTTGCACTTTGCGTGTCTCGCCTCTACTAGAGGTAGACCTAGCGAGACCACACCTAAGGGTCGGGAGAAACCAAAGTCGGAGAAATCACCTGTGATCGAAACGATAGAGGTGAATGGGAAGCAGGTGGAATGTCTATACGATACAGGATTGCAGTTTGAAGCTGTAATCTCATCCCACCTTGTGAGCCCAGGGCAGTTCACCGGCGAGACAAGAGAATTTCAGCTGGCCATGAGGAGCTCCGTAGCTATGGACTTGCCGATTGCTCGGATTGACATTCGGTGCAGGTACGTTACGGGTAGCATCCAGGCGGCTGTGCTGCCTGATCCTCTTTACCCTTTGATCCTCGGTCGTCCGCATGTATTCCTGGGGGACCCCAGGGAACATGGTCTAGTGAGCGCTAGGCAGGCCAGGGCTAAGGATGGAGAAAGGCAGTGTGGTAAGGAAATAGACCATTCTCTTGCGAGGTTAGTGAGCAGTGCTCAAAGTAGGGACCCGACTTTGCGTCCTTACTGGAGGTGTCCCAAAGTTCTGTCCCGCCAACTCCGGGTCAGTTCTATGTAGAAAACCGGTTGCTTTATAGTAGAGCCGGGCAAGGGGATAGCCAGTACGGTCAGATGGTAGTCCCTACTGACTACAGATCCCGCTTGATACATAGAGTGCATACTTTATCCTTAACCGGACATAAGGATGTGGGGACAACAGTCCAGTGTCTTTCCAGCCACTACCACTGGCCTGGAATGACAGGCGACGTGCGGAGATATATCCGGTCGTGCCCAACGTGTTGTCTGGCAGCACCAAAGCACAAGACCAGAAACGGTTTATCTCTGCAGATTGGAGATAGGGTTCTCGCGCTTCTCCCAATCGAGGGGGCGGAATTCGAACTCGGATGGCAGGGCCCTTTTCCTGTGGAGCGGATAATGTCCCGATCCACGTATGAGGTGAAGGTCCGCGGGGAATTGCGTAAGTTCCATTGTACTCTCCTTCAGAATTTGGAGAGGTCCGAGGTAGTTTCTCCACAAGATAGTGCGACTACCATCGCGCTTGATTCGGTTCTGGGTCCAGACGAGGGCGAGGAAGACTCAGTCCTACGCAGTACATCCTGTGGGGAGGGTCTGCGGTCTCCTGAGTGTTCAACCGTAGATAGGGCAAACAGGCTCCGTCGGGAAGAGACCCATGGTGTTAAGCACACTGGGAATCGAGGTCGGACAGGCGAAGTCACAACTGGCACGACGGGATCGTCGGGTGACTCGATACGCCGACAGGCTCACGGTCCTTACTCGCGGGAGAGAAGGCAGGAGCAAGGGTACTCCAGACGAACCTGGAGTAAGCGACCATTCATTTCGGTCGACATCCGCGAACAGTCCACGAAGGTGATGCCTAGTCGGGATAGGAAATATCCTATTGTCGGAAGGGACGAGCGAACCTTCAGTAAAGTAACCGATGGCCCGCAACAGGTGGATGCGGAACAGTCCAGTGTAGACCGATCCTGTAAGCCAATCACCAGGCCGTTACGTTTCGGGCCTAATCGCTGGAGATAACGTATGTTTGAGGCGGTGGTTGGTGACTCAGCATCCATACCATTCTGGTGGATCTCCGCAGGGAAAGTGAATGTTATGGAACGTCTTTTCCTGGGAATCCCATCTTGATAGAGTAGAGGTTCAGAGTTCAGACCGATCTTTGTCTAGTGAGTTCGACCGGGTCGGCCATCTTAAGTGGGGGCCTATGTGACGAAATGGATAAAGAACGGCAGATCTCTGCATAATATCCCTTTGAAGGGAGTGCGATGCGTTGGTCTCCCTTGAATTAATATCAATTAATAGGGGATTCCAAAAAATAGTGCGGGGCGGAGCTATTCTAGTTATTTATAGAAAATCTAGAATGTTCCCTCAAGTGCGTACCTGGTAGAGATCTCTAAGTTCACTAGTGCTTCATGCAGCACGGGGTGGTGGAACTTATCGTGACTCTGGTTTTCTTCATGAATCATGAAAGTCACGCGGCCCGTGTAGGCGAGTGGAAGGCGCACTGACTTTGTCGTGAGCAGTCGCCCACCAAACCTCAGCGTAGACAGATCGTAGCCAACCGGCTGATGTAATTTTGATGTCAATATTCGCGGCCAGTGCGGACATCTACAGTCAAGGGTTGTGATTCTTCAATCACAGGTTAGTTGAGTACTTATTCTATTATTTAATTGTTGTCGTGATGCCGTGATGATTCCCGGAATTAATTAATTGCCATCGCCAAATTGAGTTGTCGCGTAGCGTTATCCGTTACAGTTGGCGGTTTGCATTTTTAAGTAGGCTTTATCGATCAGCAAGGTACTGTGTTACCTGACGGAACAAGCCGTATTCCACAGCGAGTGGTGTGTAAATAAAATAGGCCGAACAATGTGCTTTACAGTGTGTAGCAGTTACGGGTTTGGTTTATTCATTACGCGGGCAAGGCGCCAGTTTGTCCGTCATGACATCAACATGCTAGACGCTGTACATGATAAGGTAGAGCTTATTATTAGAAATGTGTAATGTGCTTCGTGACATTAGAATGGTAACGTAATTGTTCTATCAGTGATGGTGATGTTTCGAGGAATCAAGGTGAAATCAGCAGTGGTGTATTTGCTGTGTGCAGATAGCAGTGTTATTCCGCGTAAGCCGAATGGCGTTGCATCGGTAGGATAACAATTGATAAGAAGTATTCATGATACTATTGTTACTGCTTGTTGTCATGTCCGTCCGCAAGGATGACCGTGCGTGTTCCATTGTACGTTTGTCTAGGCAGCGGGAGGTAGGCCGGTACCCCCAACCCGATCGGTAATAGGTCCGACCCAATGCAATCGTGCATATCCGATGGATGAACATACCCGATCGAGGGTGATGCGGCGCTCCGTAATTCGAGGCCGAGGTGTCTAGATAGATCGAGGTTTGAACCTAACCGTTTCTGTCTCTAATATTCTACTCTTCTGGAACCCTGACTCGGTTCATGGAGTACTTGGAGTACTGCCGTGAGGTAGTAGTTGGGAGGGGCATAACCCCCCCCCCCCCCCCCCCCAAAAAAAAAAAGGTGGAGCCAGAGTTTGGTAGTGGAGTCTGGAGGTTTGCTACATTGGATGACGTGACTTAAGTCGTCACGGGACAAGGTACACGAGACCCACAGTAGCTGTGGGAAAGTGTAGTGGTGGATGGCCACCACAGCTGTGCTCGACCGGCACAGGGATGACTGACCTGAAAGATAGTCAGTGAATACAAGGGCAACTCAGGATCTGGGGCAGGGATCCCAGACCTGACACTATGGCTGTGATATGATTTTGTTAGTTAAGTGTAACAAGTCATGAGTTCTCCTTAGTTAATGCTATAGTAGGGAATTATCAGGAGTATAATTCATTATGGACATATAGTTATTAATGTGTGTAATTCATCAATCCATGGGTTAAGGGATTGGTGAATTGATGAGTCTGTCAGGAAGGAGATGTCCGGCTGGACACCTTCTCGATACAGTAATCCCTACACTGAAAGGAAAGTAAGTGTATATGTTGATTGAGGATGGGAGATGAAACCCGATTGGACTGGCACCAGGCGAAGGATGCTTGACAGAGTCATACAGTCGACTCTGGTGCTAGGGGTTATATGTAGCCCAGAAGTGTTACTTGACGGAACAGGTGTGCTATTGCTTTCTCTAATATCATTATGCCTATACATTATGATTACTAGAAGATCTATGATGTGATGATTTCATACTCATGTTGGTAGACATGAGGAATGTCTGAGAGGCAGGTGACATGGTGGAGATGCTGTTAGTCTTTGTTGTAGTTGAGTACTCACACCAACCTCTCCGTGTTTCAGGATCTGTTATTACTATACAGAAGATTCAAGAGCTGCACCATGAGCTCTATGGGCCCACTCATTCCAGGGCCTATCCAGAAGTTGATTGAGGCCATACTGGGAGTGGTTGTCTGATTCTGGAAGATCAATGTTGGAAGGAGCTGAGTGCTGAATAAGTCGGTAGGTCTAGGTTAGGACCTCCGTCAAGAGTCCGACGAGTGTCATCCGATCCTGAGAGGATCCAACACTGAAACGTCTGGTGATTCTGGCCAGTGAAGCACTGGTGACATTCAACCTCTGTGTAAACCTTGGTAATTGCAAGGGAGTGACCTTTCAAGTTGTGCAGAGTGATCATTGTTACCGGTCGCCATGACCTGTGTTATATGCTTCTGGCCCGGCTGGGTTATGGGACACCATGTATCAGTTGATGCTTACATAGTGTTTTTACATTGGTTACCTTTATGAAGCCAACATGTGGTCCAGTGAACTAGGACATTGATTACAACATGGGTGGAAACACCAGAGTGAAATGTTTAAGGTAGGGAGCTACCTCATGCCAACGTGATGAACTGTTGACAATGTTTGTGAAGGTAGGGAGCTACCTCATGCGATCGTGAAGAACTGTTGACAGTGTATGCTAGGTTGTGATTACTACCTATTGATCAGGGTAGTTACATGATACTGTGTGAAGATCTATTTGTCCAAGGACATGGAAATAAGGTGAAGTGTTTAGTCACCTGATAGACTTTACCAGTGACAATGGTGTGTTCGGGTGGAGCAACCGCTTATTGTGTAGGTGACATATCAGTGTGTGGGTCACTGATGAGATAGAAGAGTGACCTGGCTCTTGTGTATTTTGAGACGGTGCTACATGTATTTTTTCTGCAAGTGGGAGACCGCTAATGTTATAGGGTCGGCCCAGACTTCATCAGGAGTGTGACGAGTGAAATAGTACGACAGCAAGGAAGGATCCTTGTTCATCAGTGCAGTGTCAGTCAGGCAGTGGTACTGCGCTTGATCAGCCCTTGCTTGGTTCTCTGGGTGAAGAGGGAACTTTGGAGAGGCAGCAGACCTTGGAGTTCCAGTCCACTGGAGGAGCCTGGGTGAGTCGCTACCACGACTGGACAACCGCACGAGCTATCGTCCGCCTCCATGATGAAGACTCATCTGCGTCTTTGATCTTGTACATAGTTCTTCTAGTCTGGCTTTCAGCCATCCTTCTCTGTGTTGTGGTTGACGTAGTTCAGAATTAAATTTTTTTTTTGTTCTCTTAGCTATGACTTTGTGCAGTGATATGACTGGTGTCTGGTCCGAGCCCCCTTGGGGTTTGGAACCCTAGGTGAGGGAGGGAAGGTTAAGCTGTCCCGGCTTGTGTGGGGCCTGGTAGATGTAGAGTGCTATTGAGGTGGTTGGAGCAAAGGCAGGGGATAGTATCTATCGTGGCAAACCAGTCCAAGCCCCGGCGGTCTTGTCACAACATCCCCCTTTCACATTCCCACCCACACATCCCTCACCCACACATACACATCGCCCCACCCACCCCACATCCCCCATCTACAAACACCCTCATCACCCACACATACATCCTCCACCCACCCACCCACACACACACCTCCATCCACACAGACATATCCCCCATCCACACTCACATCCCCATACCCATCACCTAACACACATCACACACCAATCCCTCAAACCGCACACATCCCTTACGACCCCACACTCCCATTCACCCACACATCCTTCATCCACCCACTCACATAAACATTCCCCACCCCCACACCCCCACCCACCAACACCCATACGCTTTCGACCATCCATCCAAATATCCCCTACCCACTTACACATCCCTCACCCACACACATATTCCCCACCCGCCATACATCCCGTCACCCACCCACACATTCCCCCATCCACTCATACACATCTCCCACTCATAACCCCTCCACACATACTCCCGATACACACATACCCCCATCCATTCGCATCCCTCACATACACACCCAAACACACATCCTCACGTCTAGACTCTTACGTGGTGCCTCACATAGTCACTGAAACTGGTATGAACAAACTCCCACACTTTACACACACATACACTAAAGATTGTCGTGAACATTCTCGCAAAAATTGTACAACTCACACTCCCACTCACTAACTCTCTCACTCCTCTACACTTATGTGCATTTATTCGTATTATACATGATTACATCAAGTGGCATTCACAATGATAATATGAAAGATGAGAATAGACAACAAGTTAGAGGAGGCGAGTTAGTTGGTGGGGCCGCTGTCGTTTCAATATACCTCAAAACTCTATGACGTCTTTTTTTTTTTTTTTTTAGGCAAATGCTAGTGGAGTTAACAATTCAAAAGCCGGCTGAACGCCAAGGAAACCTGTCATTTACATTTTACCAAGGAAAACATTAGCTGTATTTTCGCTGTAACCTTGTATTACTAGAGCGTTAAGACTGTTAACTGATCTTGAACAATCTCGATAGAGTGTTATTATTGAAACTCCATCGTAAACATTTGGATACTGATTGCCTGCCAAACAAAAAAGCGGTCCTGACCAAACAGAAATTCAAGGCAGAAAATTTGAAGTAGGGGTGTGTCACAATAATGCTTTTAAAATGGTTAAAATGGTAGCAGATGCATTGTATTACATATCAAATTAAAGAGGATTGCACAGGGAACTTGACAGTGTTAATAATTAATTGATAGGTTACAAATATTATGACAATAATGAGAGTTTTAGTAATAACAATTGAAATTAAAGTGTTAAAAATTATGAAAAAAATCACTTACCAAGGCGTTATTTTCTATCCGAAGCCTCTAATCCAGTTAAATTTAGTGAATAATATTACACACACCACTTGTGTTTAAGAATATCATAAGAACTGCTCCATAACACGAATAAAACACAATGAAATCATAAAATTATGAAGCACATAATTTTCACACAAAATGGAAAATGTCAGGAACACATCAAGCAGATTACTGAGGAGTAGAGTACTGAGAAACAATATAACACTATTTTCTATTTTGTTATTAGTATTATTAATCTAAATTTAATTATTTATATACTCTTTAAATACGTTGTGATAGGCAAAGCAAATTTAGTGGCACAAGTGTGGCCCATTAGCGCAACCATAAGTCGGCATGTGCCATCATATTCTGAGGAACTTTCACTGTTAGATTTCTTTTTATATTATGACCGTCTTCTAAATAATTATCTGACTACTGCACATGGTTCGTTTCAGAATCTTTCACAAAGTCCTTTACATCACAATAACTATAATATAAAACTTTTTAAAACGATAATTTTATTAAAATATCATTGGCACCTTTCCGTCTTGACAGACGATAGTTTGGTACATTGTGCTTCAAAAAGGCTTAATAACTACGATCCATGGCGGTGGCGAGTGTGGCTGGTAAGGCCAATTCTTGCTGCAAATGTTTGCCCACAGTAGGTGCATGTGAAAACATGGTCATTTCCACCATTTTGCACCATCTTACGTCTCTCACGCTCTGTGTGTGCTTTATCTGCAATCATTTTCTCCTTTGTCTTTATTCCATATCTGATAGTTGCCCTCCATGCAACACGTTCAGCGGCGACGTGCTCCCAATGTGCATTATCAATGCCTGTATCAATCATGTCCCGCTTACACACATCTTTGTATCGTAGTAGAGGCCGACCCTGAGATCTCCTACCCGTCTGTAATTCACCAAAAAAGATGTCCTTTGGTATTCTACCATCATCCATCCTCCTAACGGGTCCTATCCATCTAAGTCTACGAAGACTGAGCATGGAATACACCGTCACACAACCTGATCTTTCCAATACTTCAGTATTTGTGATTTTGTATTGCCACTTAATACCAAGTATTCTTCGCAGACACCGCATATGAAAGCTGTTTAAACGTTTCTCTTGGCGTGAGTAAGTTGTCCAGGTTTCACTGCCATAAAGAAGAGTACTAAGGACACAGGCTTGATAGACGAGGACTTTTGTTTTGGCAGTAAGCTTCCTGTTCTCCCAGACTCTTTTTGCTAACATGTTCATTGTTGTTGCTGCCTTGCTAATCCTGATGTTGATTTCCTGATCGAGGGATAATTTGCTATTTACCTCTGATCCTAGATATGTAAAATGGTCTACTATCTCCAGTTCGGCGTCGTCAATAAAGATTGATGGTACATCATGTGCACCTTGTGACATAATCTGTGTCTTCTTTTTGTTAATTGTTAAACCAAATTCAGAACAAGCATTGGAGAATGCAGATAGTAGATGTTGTAATTCTTCCTCAGAGTGGGTCGTGATCGCAGCATCATCCGCAAAAAGCAACTCTCTGATCAGTACCCTCCTAATTTTGGTCTTGGCCTTCAATCTCTGAGCATTATAGAGGCCACCATCTGAGCGTGTGTGAATGTATATACCGTCATCCTGATCACGAAAGGCATATTTCAGTAGAAGTGAAAAGTATATCCCAAAGAGGGTGGGGGATAGTACACAACCTTGCTTAACTCCACTCTTGATTTCAAACTCTTCTGAAGTTGAGCCATCAAACTTGATTATACCCTTCATGCCTGTGTGGAACGATTCCACAATGGACAGAAGAGTTGGTGGGCAGCCAATCTTCTTTAGTGCTTTGAACAGACCCTCACGACTGACCAAATCGAATGCCTTTGTGAGATCGATGAAGGCAATAAACAGTGGCTGATTTTGTTCTCTGCATTTTTCTTGCATCTGACGCAATGAGAATATCATATCAATGTTAGACCGGTTCTGGCGGAAGCCACACTGTGATTCGGGGTAGACTTCATCTCCCGGGACTTAAAGTCTGTGCAGGACAATTCTGGCAAATACTTTCCCAACGATATACACAGAAGTGAGATACCCCTATAGTTGTTACAGTCGCTCCGATCTCCCTTGTTTTTGTACAGCGTTATGATGTTTGAATCTTTGAAATCCTGTGGGACTTGTCCTTCTCGCCAGCATAGCTCTATTAGCTGGTGGATCTGTAGAGCGAGTGTGTTTTTTCCACTCCTGATCACCTCTATTGGAATCCCATCCTTACCTGGAGCCTTGCCAGATGCAAGCTCATTTATAGCACACTTAACTTCTGTTATAGTGGGAAGTGTGCCCAGGTAGTCAAGAGTTGGCAGGGCCTCTATGGCGTTGAGGGCATCATCCGCTAGCTTGTTCTCACTTGAGTAAAGCTCTAAATAGTGCTCGACCCATCTATCCATCTGCTGTTTCTTATCAGTGATGATTTCTCCAGTCAAGGTTTTCAGCGGTGCACTTCTTTTGATCATTGGACCACAGGCTTTCTTTATCCCTTCATACATGCTTCTGATGTTTCCCTTATCACTTGCGATTTGAATGGACTCACATAACTTGATCCAATAGTCATTCGCACACTGCCTAGCAGCCTTTTGTACATCCTTCCTCGCTTGCTTCAGCTCACTCAGAGTGTTACGCGTTGGTCTTTCCTTGTTTCTTAAGAGAGCTATCTTCTTTTTATTAATCAAGGGCTGCAGTATCTGGCTGTTTGCCGCAAACCAGTCCTGCCTCTTATGATCTACAGTGCCGTAAACCCCTACCGCTGTTTTATAAATAGTTTCCTTAAGTTTACTCCATTTATAATTTACTATACAATTTTCTGATGTATCATTGAAAGCGTCTTCAAGTTGCTGTTGAAATTCAAAGCACTTTCCAGGATCGTGAGTGTTAGTAATATTAATCCTGGGGCTAGACTTGTGTTTAGCTGTGTAGATTCTCTTTGGTCTCAGTCTAACCCTTGCAACAACCAAAGAATGATCTGTATCACAGTCAGCACTGTGGTAACTTCGAGGTAATGATGTATGGTTCAGATGTTGTCTCCGTGTGATAATGAAGTCCAGCTGATGCCAATGGCTGGATCTTGGATGTTTCCATGTGACCTTATGCATCTCTTTTGTTTTAAAAAAGGAGTTTGTAATACATAGGTCATTTCTAGTGCAATGCTCCAGCAGCCTTTGCCCATTATCATTCATGCGACCGATGTTGTATTTTCCAAGGCACACTGGCCATGAACTCGAGTCCTTGCCCACACGAACATTGAAATCACCGAGCATATAAATGTAGTCGGATTTTGGAACTGCATTGATCGCAGAGTCTAGCTGCTCATAGAACGTATCCTTCACATCATCAGAGGAAGCGAGTGTCGGTGCATATGCAGTGAGAATGGTGGCAAATCCACAAGAGGTTGCCAAGCGCAGTGATAATAATCTTTCATTACCTCCAGCTGGGATATCAATCATTCCCAGTAGCGAATTATTCACTGCAAAGCCCACACCATGTTGCCCTTTTTCTGCCTGCCCTCTTCCCTTCCAAAAAGAGGTGTAATTGTTTTCCCTGAGTGACCCTTCCTCAGCGAGGCGAGTCTCTTGCAGGCCAGCAATATCAATGTTAAGACGATTGAGTTCAGCATCAATCACAGCCGTTTTTCTCACATCGTCAATATTGGTCAAGTCAGTGGAAAATCCTGGACACATAGTTCTCACGTTCCAGGTTGCAATCCGTAGCTTGAGGTTTCTATTCTTTTTATTAGTACCTGGTGCATTGGTTTTACAGCCTGCGATTAAGATTTTGTCCTAGCCCCAAGCACCCATTGAAGCAGGCAGGCTGTGGCGGATCAGCACCCAATTGGCTGGGGGCTGCCCAGCTTGAGGCGGGCGGTAGCTGATCAGTGACACCTGTAGGTGTCTCCCACCGTCAGAGGCAACGCGTGGCGCCCCATGTCTACGCCAACTGACAAGGACTTATAACCAGTATCAGTTGCCTCTCGCTTTGATTCCGAGACCGGTTAAGACCAGGGATGGAGTTATTGCCTCTCCATAGCACAAAGCCTGGGCTAAAATAAAGAAACCATGTGTTGCCCATGCAGCATGATCCCTCTCTCGGCCTGCCTAGTTCACTCCAGAGGAAAGTTGACACCTATAATCTGGAACAAGACAAGCTGCAGAAGATGCCGGATCAGCAAAGCAATGCTCTAACTGTCCGCCTGTCGGAGCTTCGATCCTAGACCAGCTGCCAACCAAGGCTTAGGGCCTGGTCTGCCCTGCTATGGCTTATTTTGTCTTTGGGTTTCATTTCCTCGCACCAGGATAAGTCTAGTACTTACCCAATTGCGCTCTTCCGCCCGAAGCCGTTGGCACAATGTGGGGTGTCGGGTTTGGTAAGCGCCGCCCAACATTCGGTGCTGACAGAAAGGTCCAAAACCAGAATGTATTGTCACTTCGAGTTTCGAATCACAACAATCAATTTCGAATCTTATGCCATGCATGTTTTCATGTGTTAATCTTGTTGGTCTTGCGTGGTTTCGCACACGGACGGAAGGGAAATCTTTCGTTGTAAAATTTAATTCAATTTTACACTAAAAATTATGGACTAAAAAGGAGCAATGGATCAATTAAAGCACTATATATACGGAACCGTTAGGTCCGTCTTTGGGTGCCGAATTTGGGCTCTAGAACCGACCATTCGGTCTCCGGCAGAGAATCAGTTAACACAATGTAAGCGTACGGCCAACTGTCGCCAGTCGTCCCTAGGGGGGGGGGGGGGAAGTGGAGTCAACAGGCACACTGTTTAAAATCATTTTCCTTAGCTTGGGCTTCTGCCGGACCTTTGTCTACATACCCCCTGTAAATCTTAGGTACCCTATCTCTCTCTTCTTCCTACCACAAAACAACACCACTCTTCGTATTCCGCTAGAATATACCCACACAAGCCTGTATGTTAACAAATGATAAAATAAAACATTTAATACGGAAAAGTGTCACGTGTGTGTGTGTGTGTGTGTGTGTGTGTGTGTGTGTGTGTGTGTGTGCACTGTTTGTGTGTGGAAATATGTAGTATTTTCTATGGTGTATGCGAGAAGAGATCAGTGAGCCCAGGATCATTTATCATCACGGTCGGCCATACCACATCACACCATAGTAAGTTCCAAACAGGTTTCACCGAATGAAGCGTCTCGCCGGAAAATGGTTGACTCCTTGGAGTTAATCCTATATAGTCCGGTGACTGGTCTCCACTACTGAATATGGTATACTAAAGTCCATAAATTCAGAACCCCCGATATATTTAATGTGTCTATAACGATCCTGGAACTGAGGAATCCGGGCACTTCTCTCACACAACTCCCCAAGAAACAAACTGATGATGTCTGTTCGAGTAAGTTCCTCCTGTATGTTTGTAAAAGTTTACTGAACAGGTTTCCTCACCATTATGCCTTCTCTATATACTAATGTTATTGTCCCAAGAAGTAATCATCATTATGCCTTCTCTATATAATAACGTTATTGTCCCAAGAAGTAATCACCATTATGCCTTCTATATATAATAACGTTATTGTCCTGAGAAGTAATCACCATTATATCTTCTCTATATAATAATGTTATTGTTCTGAGAAGTCATCACTGTTAATTTGAATCCGCCTTTTCAGGACCTCAGTCACTGACAACCAGCCCTTTTTATGTTACACACTCTGGGCTTTGATGAGGCCATGATTGGTGGAACGGTGTCCCATTGCCGACACCATTTAACATAACTTCACTCAGTGTGACTGCTATTTTCCTCCTCTCCCAGCTGTCCTTAATTTCTCCGGTACAGTAAAATCTCACTCAGTGTGACTGGCATTGTCCACACCTCGTAGTAATATTTCCTTTCTTTTACACCGTGGAACCTGTTGAAAATAGAACATTCTGTGAGAGAGAAACCCTATTCGAACCCACTATATGTGATTGTAGGCTAAAGACCCCTCTCAGATATTTATCCTGGCTAACCTAGAACTACACTCTGGCATAAAGCAGAGTAGTTCTTAACATTTGGGTGGTAAGGAAAAGGAAGGACCAACATGAAACGCACAGCGCCCCAGTAGACCTCCCTACCGGAATATCCTACCATTAACATTTCCTTATCTCCCTGAATATCATCCCATTACATTGGTCCTACCCTGCCGAGTGAAATGATATATCACTCTACGTCGTTTAAACTAGGCATCAGCCAGCTGCAGCCGACGCTCCTAGACTACGTTCACACAACACACTATCACTAAGTTCAAGTCCTAACTCTATTTATAAATAAACTACCTTATGCTAGTGTTCCGAGTTGGAATTCACAATTCACATCATGAAAAACATTTCCACTGTTTCCAAACAACATGGGACACTGTGAATCCCTTCTCCAATCGAATTGGAACAAACAAACACCCCCGTTATCTGTAGTTCATCCCACAGACTGATCGCAAGTTTTGTTAACTTCAAACAGTCGAAAAATGTTGTCCGCGTGACGTCATTCACCTGGCGGCGACCAAATCAAGACGGCACTTTCCCTCTCATCTTGAGATCCGGGTAAATCAACATGCCGATGATTTTCTTTGATTCGGGGACTTCTCAGAGAATCCCGGTCGTGTTTAAATTTGGAACATATTTCCCCACATCAAATAGTTGTGGCTCCTAGCGACGGCGGTTTCAGGCCTTTCATCAATCTGGATCGGCATTCTTCAGTATTATGTGACACCAACACGGAAGAGAGCACAGAATAAAATATTGATATATTGTATAATGCATTAAAGGTGACCGTAGATCAATGTAAACATTTTAAAATGACAGTGATACTGGGGAATTTTAATGCTAAAGTAGAAAATAAAAAGGTGAGTGGCGTGGCTGGTGGATATGACCTCCTATCATGTGCCATGCCTGTAAGAGTAGGCGATCATGTTTCGCTATATTACACGATCATCAGAATCGTCGATCAGCTGCTTGTTCTTGTCCAGACCATGACATGTGGCCAAGCCATCCAAATATTTACTTCTCTGCCTTCAATTGTTTCTTTCCCATCAATCTTGCCAGTTGTCTCTCCAGTTTATGTCTTCTCATAACGTCTCCATAAAAACACTGTCTACGTCTAATGTCTCTAATCAGTTTACGGTTTTGATTTGCCGCTTGTGGGACTTGCTCATTGGTTTTTCTGTCTGTCCATTGTATTCTCTGCATTTTTTCTGAGAAACCACATTGCCACAGCCAGCAGATGATTTTCAGCTTTTCTGCACATCGTTCTGATTTTACATCCATACAAAAGTATTGGTTCTATGTAGCACTGAAACACTATATTTTCTCGTTGCAATCGACATATGTCTGTATGCTTTCCATCTCGCAAAAGACTCTCTTTGCCATATCGATTATCTTTCTAATCTACTCAAGGCACCCCCAATCAGATGTTATGACTTTTCCGACATTGTTGTACCGATTCACATGTTTAAGTATATTCCAATTTATCTTTATATTACATTGTGTGGTATTGCTTTCTTCTTAGAGACGCCCATAGTCTATATCTTCTTACAATGTAATTCTAATCCTAGTTGTTCACTGTGTACAGTAACCGCATCTATTAAATGTTGCAGATCTCGCTCATTGTCTGCAATGAATACCGTATCATCCGCATATCTAATGTTTTTGATGTTTCGTCCTGCGATAGTGATTCCATTTATACCTTCTACATTTCTGAAGATATTGTCACTGTAAAGGGAAACATAGTTGGAGACATTACGCATCCCTGTTGCACACCTCTCTTATTAAGCTGATATTTACCTACTTCATTATCAATTCCGATGGCAGCTTACTGATTTCATCATATGTTTTCTACAAGTCTAAGGTCTTTCCCATACATTTGTAGATATGTAAGCATCTTAATCATGTTGTCATGACTTACTTTATCGAAAGTCTTTGTGTAGTCAATAAAGCAAAGATGCAGGTCTTTATTTAATTCTATAAAACCTTCAATTAATGTTCTCAGCATATACACGGCATTTACTATACCCTAGACTTCTAAGAATCTACATTGTTCTTCCCAACTCTTTGCATGAGAATTCTTAGCAAAATCTTCGTGATATGGCTCGTTATACTAACTGTTCGATGTTGGTCGCATCGCTAGAACAAAGCGGCAGTTGAACTACAGAGTTGCTGAACACATATCTCAATGGGTTGACAAGATACTACACACAGGCGATGGGAGCCTAGGGCGGCCGACACACTGGAAGCTTCCCGCTTCATCAATTGCTAGGCATATGTTGGAACGCGGCCATGTAATTGATAGAGACAGTGCCTTTCGCGTGTTGTTAAACACACAAAAATAGTCGTGTGTTAAAGTTTGCAGAAGCAATAATGATTAATTTACATAGGCCAGTTTTGAGCAAACAGAAAGACATGATAGTCAGTGTAAAATTACCGTGGTAGACAATTGACATTACTGTACGAACATGTGTATATTTCAGCTTAAAAGATTTATCTATTTTTTTTACTTTATGTTGTGTGAATTCTGCAGTAGGTACCTGACGAGATGCAGCGAAATATGCCAGGCAATAAATCATGCAGTCTATTGTTTGTGTCTTCGTTATTCAAATTCACCACGGGAAAACATTGTTTCGTATTGTGATGTCTGAACCCGGAGTCTTGCGAGTTTTCATATGGTTAAGAGCATTCTGAACCTCCATCCTCAGAAGTGATGGTCCTTCATTATTATTCAGAACACCATACCGGTCTTCTCTTCTCTTGTATCATTATAAAGGTCTTTCAGATAATATGACCATGCATTTAAAATCTGATCGTTTTCTATTATGATTTTACGATCTTTGGTTTTTAGGCAACCCGTTGATGTATGTGTTCTTTTGTTAGTGATGTCATTAATTATTGTGTGCATTAATTTGGTATTCCAGTTATTGTGTTGGTTTTTAATGTCCCTTCAACTTTCCTCAAGCCATGCTTCTTTCGCCACTTTGCACAATCACTTAATTTTCATGTGAATCTCTTCATATTTGTCATGGTTATTTTGTGTATGTCTTCTTATTTCAATGAGTTTTAAAATGTCTTCCGTCATCCATTTCTTACGTCCACTCTTCATAATTTGTAGGATAGCTGTTTCTGCATCCCAATTACTTAATTTTAATGTGAATCTCTTCATATTTGTCATGATTACTTTGTGTATGTCTTCTTATTTCCATGAGTTGTAAAATGTCTTACGTCATCCATTTCTTACGTCCACTCTTCACCTTTTCTAGTTTAGATGTTTCTGCGTCCCGGCTAACTAAGTTCTACAATATTTCCCACCTGTCACTGACATCTTGAAATATGCATTTCCAGATTAACCAATGCATCAAATCTGTTCTTTACCTCTATGTTGAATTTATGCGTCGAGACAACATTACGTTGGAGGAAATGGAGGCTCTGTGAGATTTTGGATTTTAAATATTGACGACATTTCTTAATGACATCTACACAAGTGGGTACATTCCTAATGATATATTAATATTAATCTTTATAGCTCTGTCAACGAAACCGGGCGCTTTAGAATACGAAGATTATCGCACAATACGACTTATGCGTCACACGACAAAGCTGTCACTGCGAATGATTATGAAAAGAATACGAAATAAGATTAAACCAGAAATTAATGATGAACAGTGTAGAATCCACATCTGGCTTCTCTTGTCGATTATAATTATTGTAGTTTCAGAATCTTTTGCAAAATAGTTTCATACTTTAAATATTTAAAAATCTAATGGATTTAAATGGCGGTCTCTCTAGCCTTGGCGTCAAACGACTTTCTCCTTAATCCCGTTTATCCACGTAGGGTAACGCAGCGCGCGAGAATCGGAAGCGGTTCTCGCCGCGTTGGTAACTTACGGGATAAGTGAGCAGCCGCTCAGAAAGCAATGGCAAACTCTGAGCGTAATCTTGCCAAGAAATCAACGACAGCAGTAAAATGCTGGTGTTGACAGCGATGTCCTATAAAGGATATGCGGAAAAATGGGTTTAAATAAACAATCTCATGAACATGTTATTTAGAATATATATATATATATATATATATATATATATATATATATATATATATATATATATATATATATATATATATATATTGCGCTCGCTCGCTTTGAACTCAGGCGTAGTCCGTACACACTATTTATAGTAGTGATTTACTGAATTTTCCGTGTGCGTTAGCTTTCCCTATTAACAGTGTCCCTCGCTTTCAGGCGAACCCACTCTGACTTCAGAGGTGCTTATAATTTACGTCCCGAAGTCAAGGAAGACAGGTCAACATGTTAGTCCAACTGTCCGGTGTAGGGGTTGAACCCCTTACCTCGGCATCAGCACACCGGATGTTTAAGAACACGCGTTCTTACCCATTCAGCCATGCCGACCTTCTCCCTCTTCTTCAGCGTTCCGAGCCATTGAGGTTCTTTGCTGCTGGTACAATCCGTCCCCATTCGTCTCTCTGGTTGACCTTCTCTTGCCAGTCGTTGATTCCAAGTGCTTGTAGGTCTGTATATATATATTATCTCTCCACCGTCTTCTTGGTCTACCTCGGGGTCTACGGTCATTTATTTCCTGAGTGTAAGCAAGTTTTGTTTCCCTATTATCTTCCATTCTTTCCGTATGTCCCAGCCATTGTAGTCTATTAGCCTTCATGATACCAGTGATTAGCGGGGACTTAAGCAGATCATAAATGTCTTTGTTACTTCTTCTTTTCCATTCTCCACTTTGTGTATCCCTAATGGGTCCAAAGATGCGTCTTAAAACTTTGTTCTCAAAGGTTTGTAGCAAGGCTTCGTCTCCTTTCGTTGTACTCCAGGTTTCAGAGCCATGCAGCACAACTGGTCTGATCAGTGTTTTGTATATTGTGATCTTGGTGTTACGAGATAGCGTCTTTGATTTTAGTAGATGTGGTAGTGCATAGTATATCTTATTTCCAGAATTGATTCTAGTTTGTATTTCTTCCCTTATGATGTTGGAGCAGTTGAAGATTGTACCTAGGTATTTGTATGTTTCCGTTCTTTTAATGGTCATATTCCTGCATTTAGAATATATAAAAAGAATCGCCTTCGTAGGACGCAACATGACATAAGTAATATATTAGATGTACAGATAATGCAGATTTATTTGCTGACTCTGAAGAGGCTCCCTAGAGTTTAGTGATTGCACTATTGAACATTGAAATGTTTTAGAAGAATTTTAAACCTCCATTGGACAGACTCCAGAACCAATAGGCAAATAAGACAAGAGACTAAGCAAGATATTGTACCCAATTTTATAAGAAAACGCCGTTGGAACTACATCGGCCATGTACTCAGAATGGACATGACAAGACTCCCCAACCAAGCCCTCTTATGGTCACCCGTAGAGAAAAGAAAACGAGGAAGACCAAGAGAGACCCTGCGTAGAACCATCATCAGAGAGGGCTCATTCAACGGCCAAGTAAAAATCCAGGATCTACAACAGGTAGAAGTGAACTGCCAGGCATGGAGTTCTTCTGCCATATGCGCCGACTTGGGCTCAAGAGAAAAGACTAACTAACTATTGAACATTGTTCGAAAACAAGAGTTATAGTCAATTCGAAGAAGAAAGACATACCACAATGTAATATGCTAGTAAATGTGAACATTCTTAAACAGTTGAATCAGTTAATGAAAGGTGCCTTGCTGGGATAAGAACAACGATTGCCATGCCAATGGAAGCCTTTTACGCAATGGAAAACATACCAATAAAATGTTGTCGATAGCCGTGAGACAAATAGTGAAGAAGTGCTATATATACCCGTACTGTAGGTTGTATGCAAATCATAGACATTGTGACAAGCTTAGAAACAGCCTTATGGCTGTAATTTTGTTTTTGAGGAAATGCAAACAAAATCATGGACAGACAGAAAAACAAACAAAACAGTCCTTACAACAAACAAATGAAGACTATAAGTTGATTATTAAAATAAGACATTGTAAAATAAGACAAGTTCATAATGTTTAGGCATGTTAGTTTAGTCTTTCCTCTTGAGCCTAAGGCGGCGCATAGGGCAGACGTCCTGTCTCTCCATGCTTGGCGGTTCGCTGCTACCTGTTGTAGATCTTGGATATTTACTTGGCCATTGAATGAGCCTTCTCTAATGATGGTTCTACGCAGGGTCTCTCTTGGTCTTCCCCGTTTTCTTGTCCCTACCGGTGACCATATGAGGGCTTGGTAGGGGAGTCTTGTCTTGTCCATTCTGAGTACATGGCCGATGTAGTTCCAACGGCGTCTTCTTATGAAATTGGATACTGTATCTTGCTTAGTCTCTTGTCTTATTTGCGAATTGGTTCTGAATTCTGTCCAGTGGATGTTTAGAAGTCTTCTAAGACATTTGTTCTCAAAATTGTCTAACTTTTTATCTAAAGCTACCGTTGATTTCCAACTTTCACATCCATACGTTAACACTGGAATCACACAAGAGTTGAAGATTTTAAGTTTTGTGTGTTTGCTGAGTGTCTTTGACTTCCAGATGTTTGACAGTTTATTGAAGGCACTAGTGTCAGAGTCTTAAACTTGGCTCGTTATCCCTAACACATGTGAGACAAGTACAAGTACAACATGATTGGACTTGAGACACAACGACACGAAGTTCAATGGATTTATTTACCGATCACATGCAATACGATCTAGTTTGGCATGTGATAATCATTACATTACATATATGGTACATCAATACACTTACAGACAACCCACAGCTTACAGTCTATCTCACAAGATGCACAAGCACTCGACTTTCGGGCACAGAACTACACAAGCCTTTCTCTCTCTATACGTCCTATCTGGTCCGAGTACCCCAAGCTGTCTGTCTGTTTCTCGCAACGCGCTTGCCCTCTGTGGGTTTGCTTCCACGAGGCCTGCGTGCGTCTTGCGTTGTCCTTGCCTGACCGCTGGCTATTGCGTCAGCCAGCAACCTGTGGGCAGGTGACTAATACTCGCCTGGCGGGCGTAACGATGTTACTGCATCCCAGTTGGGAACTATTCGCCTGGCGGGCGTAACGATGTCCCTGCATCTCGGTTGGAGACATTCCAAATTCTGATACGCTCCCCCGGGGCTTTTCATGAAAGATGTCATCTTTCATGTATACTCTATATACATCGCGGGTTAATATTTTAACCATGTCAGAATCGTTCCCTCTGTTGTTATATACATTGGTATAGAAATACATAATAATACATATAATGGCATAGAAATACATAAGAAATGCAAGTTGTATTTTAAGACATGTGGTGTTCAATTTTTACCACTTGCCAAGTTACATCCTCTCGATGGATCTTCTGTAACAAGGCGAACTCATACAAATGACGGAACTCAGTTGGTTCTTTATAAAAAGTGTTTAATACTATAGATGACAGCCGGATCTAAGTTGGCGACCTTCTGGTTCTCTAGCTTGATGGTAACTGCCCCTTTGACAACAAACTACGTCACGACTTGAGCATCTCTCCTCTCGTTCGACCCCGATGCTCAATCGTGCTGTAGTCGTTTCCCACCTAAATACTACCAAAACCCCTACCTCTGTTACACCTCCCTATGTTTTTCTAAAGAATTTTACCTATAAAGGAAAAATTCTTTACTCCCAACTCTCTTACTCTATTCCCTCTTTTTCCTTAACTCCCACATTTCCTCTAATCTTCCCCAAACCAACTCAAATTTGAGTATATACTATATCCTTTAACCCTTCTCCCTGTCATATTGTTAATCTAGTAACCTACTATCAACTTCTTCTTCGATTCTACTTTGTACAATACATCATACCACGTATGGTAACTCTTTTAAACTAAACACTCCTTCTCCCCTTTCTTTAGTACTTACAGTTCCCAAATCTCCCTAAACCACTTTATGTTAAGTAACCCAATCTATTTCCCCAAACTATATAGCCATCCACTATATATTTCTTCGTTTCTAACTCTTCATAACAAAACCTATATTAATTACATATCAACAACAATTTAATCTTTATAACTATATACAATACATCATAACACATATGGTTGAAATAACCACTCCTTCTCTTCATAAGAAATCTGCTTAAAAACTCAAACGCTGTACCTTTCTGGTACCAACTCCCCATTGTCTTCAACAACACTACCAATTCTCTACTTTCAATCAACCTGAAGAAAAAACTCGCACACGATAGAAAGACAAAGAATCGGTGCGCACCGGAGATTCAAAGAAGAAGTAGAACTCTTCCACACAAAAACCACACTCAGCTAAATCACACACCTTTACCCCCTTTGTCATTTGAGACTTTATGTAATAAAGTCTAAAACAATTATATCTCCTACAGTACCACTCATTATGGTAACAGTTTACACTTCTATCTACAGCATCAAAAATACCAACCAAGTGTCTGTATATTACAGACACTACCAATTTTATAACTCTGAACCTTACCTCAATGTAATGTTAACCACAAAACACGTCCCGTGGACACAATTAAAAATCAAGACCTGTTCCAATACACATCACCTCACATAATATACTGTCCATTTATTATGGGCACATCTACTCAAACCTCCAGTTGTTAATTTATGCCGTTATCAACAGCAACCATGTACTGCTCCTAACTCACGTCTGTGACTGCAGTCCGTATAACACGGACCCTCAAAACCCCATGTCATTTTGTTCCCAATGTACATTTCACACTTATTATTGTACTGTTATCTACAGTATCTAATCAAACATGGATTCAATTCATGTTTAATTATTTGTCTGGGGCAACACGTTACCCAGTTCTTCTTCTTCAATCCCGTGTCTCTTATGAAAGTATATCATGGCTCTTCTAAACCCCATGGAGGCTATGTTCAAAACTTTTCCCTCATTTACCCCACTGCTATATTCATTCTGCTATATTCATTCATCTCCAATCTGGCTTTCAATTCATATATTTCTAATCAATGCTCACTTAACTAAATTTCTTAACAAGGTAACTTAATACACAAAACAACTTATTAACGCTAAATAAAATCAAAACAGGACATTATACCCCCCAACTCATTTAAGGAAAAACACATTTTAACAAGATAATACATGCATTTCATCAAATCAGAAGAAATATTCTATTACTACCTATCACTATTGGTCTCTTTTACGGACCAATAGTTTGTACTCAAAAGTCTAGGAACACAATAACCCTTTTCTAAAAAAATAACAATCATTTTACGGAACCAAATCAAGCAAAAAAAAAACATTATACATGAGGCATTGAAACTCAGATTCAATAAAACAAGTGTCTTCTCGCTAAAGAGAAGGTTTCCAAAAAAATAATTCACATAGCAGCAACATTGTCCTCCTATACTAACCAACGTACTACATACCTATTCACACAAGTCTTGCCTATTTTGTTATAAAACAAAACAACTCAATGCCAAGCATTAATGCCAAAATATATATATACACACACATATATATACATATCTGTTACCTACAGACCAACATAACGCGGAACAATACTTGTTCCCCTCAACCAAAATCACCACTCCACAATTGACCGTTCCATTTTCTGGAAGTCAAACATTGACTATCTCCCCTCACCATATTTTACAAAATTAACTCCTTACACATCACAATATTTGGAATATAATCACTGTAAACTACAGGTCAACTCATTTCACTTATTGCTATCCCAATGTTATCTCAAAGTACCAGTGGTCATCTATCCACTAATAGAACCTGTGACCCGTCACACTAATTGTTTCCCTTGGATTTGTACCAAGCATCATTACAACTTGTTAATCATTATTACCGTTATCTCCGGTATCTCCACTCTACTACTACTAGCAAAAATTTTGTCTATTTACTATAGACCTCCCCCACGCTAATTCTACTTTTAAGTCTCTCGTCTAACTGACGCAACTAACATTTCCTTCTCCTGTATCAGTACTTTCTATATCTCACTACCATTACTCTAAGCTATCCTCAAGTCTCTCCTATCCTTCTCACATCGTGAAGACAGTCAAACCAGTCACACTTATCGGAACACCTTTTCTAACATTCATTTATTTAATCTTGTTTACCTCCGTATCTTTCACTCCTCTTCCAATTTATCGGGATTCTTTCAGAACAGCAACCCACGCCACATATAACTGACAACGGATCTCCCTTTCCTCATTTCTCAGTATTAGGCATTCCTGCTTCGATATGTCCCTGTCAAGAATACTAAACATGTTTTATGAAACGTCATTCAGAATGTTAACTCTCTTTCCGTCAACCTGTTATACAACTTCCATAATTTCCATCCAAGATCAGATATTCTAACGAAAAGACATCACAATTCACTAATCACGTTCTCAATTTTATCAACGTCACTTCACTCTTCGCATATTCACACAGACAGTGATACACAACCTCGTTCTCATCTCACGACTATTCTCGCATCGCGACAATGCTAACGTGTCCATACTATTACTTCAAAAACAATTTAGACGCCAATTCAACATTCCAGCAATCACTCACCACAATCTAAGCGTATCGATCTCCTCTACACACATTGACACCAGATATATCAGCGCCACTATTACATTTTATCCATGTACTTCGTTTATGCGACGTCTCCAAACCTCACTCTTACTTCACTCATCATGACGAATAGTTATACTCACGTACGAACAACGCATAACCAGACGAATTATTCTACAGGACTTTCACAATTCACTACTTTATTTCCACTTTTCTCAATCATTCACTTCTTTACGAAGGTCAGAGCCTATACATTATCTCACGCGAACTATATCTCTTTTACACACTAACCAGCACTATCAACGATCTCTCCGAACAAACTTCACTCCGACGAGCCACTAACCTCGTAACTATCATTCTATACTTCTCCACACAACCACTTTCTCAGATTTAATCAGCTCTTCTTTCTCCGCAAGCATGACGTTATTACTTCTACAGTCTTTTACTCTTAATATTCTCACGTTCAACTGGCTATTTTACACACAGGATACTCAATTCCTCCTCAATCTACATCTCCTCACCAGACACTCTCGGTTCACCTGTCAACAATACTATACTTACTTCTCAAACTCCCAAGCGAAACTATCTCAGACATCACGTCATAGCTCTGAGTCAAAGCATTTCTAGTACTTAGTTTATCTCTCACCCTCTACTAATTTTGTGCTGAATCTACTCTATTTTCGTCACACCATTTATACATCACTCAACGTGATTAACTCTCGCAACTATCCACTCCGGACAAAGGACTATTTTAATTTCTACCTTGTTTACTCTCTCTACATCACGACCAAACACAAGATATCCTGTATTACGTATCCACGTAGAATATCATTTGCTGTAACTCAACAACACCATCGCCTACTCTGTACCATGTGATGCTACACCAAAAAAAAATTCATCTGCCTATTTTAGACAACCCATATATCTATATGCTCATACCGCAATTCTTCTCCAAACCAAAACTATTCCATTTTCCTTCCTCACCCAAGGAATTTTAACAGTTATAGAGTGTGTCCAAGTTAAATATTTCGTTGTCTCTCAATACATTAGTATGTCTTTCTCTAATTATGTCATCTTCACTATCCGTTGTTAACCTGTTAAAGTACTCAGGTCTTAAGGTCATTAGGTCTTCTATTTTTCTTAAGTCACTTTTTGTCGTTGAGTAAATTCCCGCTATCTGTCTAGTATTATTCTTAAATGACTTCTTTCTATTTCCTTTATTTGCGTCGGTCTGCTCACTGTTTCCTGTATACCTTACGTAACGTTTGCACTTCCCCATCTCGTCTTCCGATGACATACTGATAATAGTTCCTTCATCCGATTCATAATAATTTACTGCAGACACTTCGACCCTATTCCCATAATCAGCTTTAGAACGTTTGACTTTCCTCTTACTTTTATTCCTCATGCTCCGATTCTGTACCACTCCTATATCTTTACCTGAAGTATTCTCTCCATAACCGGAACTCTCACACTTAATATTCCTACACCATTTAGGTATTAAATTACTGTCTATACCTAAGGAACTTGACATGGCAGTACCTCTATTAACTATTATACTACTATTTCTTTCTTCAATACTTTTCCTGTTTGGCTTCCTTTCGTCCTTGGATCTCGTCTGTCTATCTTTCTTAACTTCAACCGTGTCTCCCTTAGTCAAGTAAGTTAATTTTGACGGAGTCTCTATTAAGTCAGTTTGACTTCCCTTTGTTATCTTGCTGGCTGGTTGTACCTGGACCTTTTTCTCTACTGTATCTACCTGAGTCTGCGTACTATTTTCTATCGTATTACCTGCCTGCGTCTGTGTATCTCGGTTTATTTTCTTTACTAATATCGTCGTCTTCTTTTCCTGTTCAATCCTAATATCGGCAAGTACTTTAGGAGTCGTTGAATTCTTATCTTTGGGTTCTACTCTGTCCTTCGGTCCTGACTTCAAATACTGTCTCTGTCTCTTTTCAAACCAGTCGTTGCGTCTTTTTCTAGCGGTTGCACTGTGAGAGGGCCAGTCCCATGATTTCCTTGAAAGGTTTCTCTCACTCCCATTTTTGTGTTTATAAGAACTATACCAGTCCGACCTTTCACTATTACGTCTGTTCTTCTCACCGTCTTTTACTCTATATACATCAGGCCTAGGTTCGTCATAACCATATTGTCTTCTGTCTTTATTAAGCAATGGCTGTCTCCTGTTATTCTTTCCTACTCCATTACAGTCTACCATAATTCTATAAGGGTCTTGTCTAGTCGTTCTGTTCTTCAACGTTTCCACAAAATTCTCTACTTCAGTAATTGACACCTTTAATTCCCCCAACCATGTACTAATACGTTGTAATTCCACATACAAGTAATTCATTTTAACTTCCTTTGAAATTTCTATCAACCTGAAACAATATTTCTACTTCTTCTTCTGCATATTCTTTGGTACCTGGAGAAAAAACTCGAAGTCCAGAACTCAGCCGAAATTATGCCTGATTCTCCACTGTGCTGTGATGGGTCTGTTATGCTGAAATATTATTATCACAATCTCAAACAATTTCACATTTATAATCAACCAATACAAGAAACATTACCTTCTATAACAATTTCACCTGGTTAATAAGTTTACTGCCTACTCTATTCTTCTTTCTCGACTTAAAATTCCTCTACGTTCGCCGTCAAGTGAGTCACTATGAGTCTGCGTCAGCTGAAATCCAATCAATCGCGGAGTTCAGGTAGCGGAGTTCAGGTAGTCTGTCTCGTCTCTTCCTCCAGGGAATCTCGTCTCTTCAGGTAGTTACTTCTCTTAGGATGCCTCGACAAAACTTCAACCCCTGGTTGGGTCCCGACCAGATTTCTGGCTTCTGACTTCGCCCCGGGTGGGGTACATCATCGACGTTTTGAGAAGGACTCAGAGGTAACAGAGCCCAAAAGGATCAGGATCAGCTAGCGGCCTAGCGATAGTCTGACTGCTTCAAACAAAACATGGCCCAATCAATGGAAGAACGAGGTATTTATCTGCTGTCCTGATATTTCATGATCACCTCCATTAATTTGACTTGATTACAAGAACTTTGGAAGAGTTCTGATTGTAGGCGAGTAATTCTTAAAGTCTTTAATTTAGTTTTGAAACTTTACTTGGAGGCAAGGGGTCAATTTGAGGGAGCTATTGGAAAATTCTCGCTCACCTGCAACAAACAATGTTCTAGACTGGATTGACCTTCAACAGCATGATGACCGGAGATTGATCTTCAACGGAATTCTTGAATTCTTGTTCACCCGACAAAATGTTCAGACTGGATTGACCTTCCACAGCATGACGATTACGCTCGTAGGCAAACTGGTTTTCACTCTTCTCTTGACGCCAAATAAAATTTTGACAGCAAGTCTTGAAAAAGACTTACAGACGACCACCCCTGGGCGAGCTTTTGGTCGCTGTACTTCTCGCTGATAAGTTATTGGCCATTTTTCTAACTGCGCCTTGTTTATATTCAGTACTTGTCTAGAACCGCAATTCTGTCCTTGGCGACCGACATGAACGGAGTAAAGATCTTCAGCATTTTTGAGACTCCGCGTTATACCAGGCTCGAATCCTCGGTCGTTGGCACAAATTTCACCTTCTGTAACAAGGCGAACTCATACAAATGACGGAACTCAGTTGGTTCTTTATAAAAAGTGTTTAATACTATAGATGACAGCTGGATCTAAGTTGGCGACCTTCTGGTTCTCTAGCTTGATGGTAACTGCCCCTTTGACAACAAACTACGTCACGACTTGAGCATCTCTCCTCTCGTTCGACCCCGATGCTCAATCGTGCTGTAGTCGTTTCCCACCTAAATACTACCAAAACCCCTACCTCTGTTACAGATTACCTAAGTTGCAATATTTACCCAGTCAGATCGGTAGCAACAGCTTTCCAAGCAACTACCTCGCAACTTTGAAAAAAAAGTAATAATATGCTCTTTGTAAACAAAAAACATCTGGTAAGACCGTAATACGACCTATTTATAAGCCGTATTCAACGTTGGAGTTCAGACCTCATTTGGCCATGAGCTCTTCCGTCGGTCTACAACGTCGGTAACCCTATACCATGCCCAGTTGATGACTTCTTGGAGTGTTAACAATCTGGCAACACCATGGCTATTTATATACAACACATATTCAAATACATTTCAATTTATTGCCCTTGGTGTAATAATGTAATAACAATTAAATGCAAGGGACATAATTTAAAACAATCTTAAATTTAATAATTTACAATTACTCTTCTATTTCTCAGCGTCATCGCTTGATGCTTTTCCATACTAGCGAAAAAGTGTCGATAGTATGAATAAGTTAATCAAGATATTCTAAGATTACACTAGTTGAAACACTATTAATACACAATTCGTGTATTCGAGATTGATGATTCTTAAACATTTTAGAAGCGTCATACCTCTTTAAGGTTTTGTTTGTCGTCTGCTAATTTTGGAATAAATTTATAAATTATCCGGAAGTACACACGAACAGCTGATGTTGAAAAATGCTATAACACACTTGTTCCGGTATGATGTAGCAACTCGGAATGTAACTGTTCTGATCGTTCATGTGTTGGATGTTTCGCTGGAGAACTTCTGGATTTCGTTGACTGCAGTGGTGTAAATGTCAAAGTTCAGTTCACTCTTTCACACACGGATTAAAAATATCACTGGAAATGTTCCAATCGCAGATACCACTGATAAATTGGATAGTTCGCTTGCGGTAAGTTCAGAGCGAATGTGGCACTGTTCTTGTTTTTTAGTATATGAATAATTAATATTGTTCGCTTTCTACCACACACTACACAATTATTCGAGACACTTAATACAGTAATAATAAAATAAGAAAACTATATATAATGGGCATAAGCCCTATCACATCACATAGTAGACACACAGCTTTTCGTGGAACAAAAAATCTTCACTGATGGCTGTGTTGGTCTGAATGTATTTAACACACTGCACTCAGACATTAGTGCTTATTGGGTCGGTCGGACAACGGGACAACAGATCGGCAATTGTGTTGGTTCTGCCTGCAATATGTCGAACTTCAAAGCTGTAATCTTGGAGTTTAAGAGACCAGCGCGCTATCATTTGGTTGGTAGGCATTCCTGAAGTAATAAATTTCAACGGACTATTGTCGGACTCAACAATGAAATGACGTCCCAGAAGGAATCTGGAAAATTTAGTTATACCCTCAACTAGAGCAAGGGCTTCCAACTGCGGTGTCGACCAAGAGCGTTCTCTAGGTTTCAATTTTCTAGAGAAGTAGTATACAGGGTGTAGGATGTTATCATGTTCCTGTAACAGAACTGCTCCAATGGCTACGGAGCTCGCGTCTGTGCGTAATCTGAAAGGAATAAGAAAATTTGGCAATTTGAGAATGCGATTCTTTAAACTATTCTCAGAGAAATAAGATAAAACTTTCTGGAATGCAAATTTTAGGCATTGATTGTTTACAATATTTTCAGGTTGATCTTTCGTTAGTAGGTTAGTAAATTTTTCAGTCAGTTCAGCAAAATCAGGTATGAACTGTCTATAATAATTTAGTAATCCTAACACACTTCTGACTTGCTTTTTCGTAGTCGGAAGTGAGAGTTTCAGTATTTTGGACACGATGTTATCGTCTGTCGTGACAAAGCCATTAGATATTTTGTACCCCAGGAAGGATATTTCCTGATAGGCTATGTCTACTTTCGTAGGTTTTACCGTCAGTCCGTGCTGTCTGATCCGTTCAAATGTCTGCTGTAATGTCTTTATATGGTCTGTCATTGTCTTTGTGTGAACACAAATGTCGTCCATGTAACAGATAATGTTTGGTATGTCCACTAGTAAAAGTCGTGTCATACGTACGAATGTCGCTGGGGCATTGACCAGCCCAAATGGAAGTTTGCACCATTCGTACAGTCCCCAAGGTGTGGCAAATGCTGTCAGGTGTCTGCTCTGTTCGTCTACCGTTATCTGCCAGTAACCTTTTGTCATGTCTACCTTCGTAAAGAATCTAGAGTCTGTCAGTTCTGTCAGTAGATCTTCAGAGTTGGACATTGGTTCTAGATCTAGAAGAGTGATTTTATTTAATTTCCTATAGTCGATACAGAGTCTTATCGTATTGTCCTTTTTGCGTACCATGACCATTGGAGATGAGAAATGTGATTGGGATCGTCTAATGATGTTGTTTTTCTCTAAGCTAATGATTTCCTGATGTAAGTTTTCTTTGTAATGCACTGGAATGGTGTAAGGTCTGCATCTTATGGGTGTGTTTGAAGTGAGTGTGATGTGATGCTGTACTAATTCTGTTTGTCCTGGGTTGTTGGAGAAGATGGTGTTGTACTGTTGTATGAGATGTTTGCAACTGTCTGTTTCTGCTTGAGTTAAGTTTGGGTTTATTTTGATTTCTTTCAAGCAGTTTGTCGTGTCTACTGCAGGTGTTGGAATTTCGTCACTATCTTCGTCATCTTCATGGTCTATTATTACTGTACAAGCTATTGTATCGTCTTGTTCGGTATCTCTGTTGTAATATGGTCTTAGCATATTGATGTGGAATATTTTGTGTTTGTCTTTTATTTTAATCTCATAGTCTACAGCTGAAATCTGTCTTATAACTTTAAATGGTCCTTGCCAAGACTCAGTCAATAAGTGTCGGTCACTAGGTAAGAGAAGAAGAACGTCCTGTCCAGGTGTCAACGTTATTGTCCTGTTATCTTTGTCTGCATATTGTCTATATGTAGCACCAGATACTTTTAGTGCCTCTTTTGCAATTATACAAGATTTGATGATTCTTTCACGCAATGATGTAACGTATACGTATGATGATATGGGTTTAAGTAATGGAGTGGCTTCAGTTAACATTTGATGATAGATAGTCAATGGGCCACGTGGTTTGGCACCATAGATAAGTTCAAAAGGAGAGAACCCAGTACTAGAATGTGGCACTTCGCGATAAGCAAAAAGTATAGCAGGCAAATACGAGTCCCAGTTGTTGGGGTGTTCTTGCGTGACTTTAGCAAGCATATGCTTTAAATCACCGTTAAACTTTTCTATGATCCCCGTTGAGTGAGGGTGATATGGAGAATTGAAACATTGCTTCACTCCTAACATTTTGGTGAAAGCTTGAGTAGATGCGGCAATGAACTGACTTCCCCTATCTGATAGGATAGTGTCTGGAAATCCTATCCGTGAAAATATATGGAAGAAAACTTCCATTATATCATTGGCAGTTATGTTCTTTAGCGGAATCGCTTCAGGCCAGCGACTACATAGATCAATGAGGGTAATAATATATTTATTCCCTCTAGTTGTTATCTGATTAAGAGGGCCCAATATGTCGACAGATATTTTCTCAAAAGGTCGACTGGCTAAGTCAGTGATTTGTAGCTTTGCCTGTGGGTGTTTACCTTTCTTTACTAGTTTTTGGCAGATGTCACAAATTCTGCAATATTGCTTAATGTCATTGCAGAATTTGGGCCAATAAAACTGTGTTAGTAATCTTTATCTGGTCTTAGAGTATACCATATGCCCTGCAAGAGGTATATCATGGGCAAGATGTAAGGCTTGCTTACGGTATTCAACTGGCAAAACAGTTTGCTCTGTTGTGCTGTCACCTCTGGTATAGTACCTGGTGAGGATGCAATTTTTCAAAGCAAAATGCCATCTTGCATTTTTGGTTACCTTTGGCTTTTGGCCGATCAGATTAAAATATTTAGACAATGAAGGGTCAGCTTTTTGGGCTGTTACAAAAGTCTCCTTCATAGTTTTAGGAGGTAGTATTACTGGACTAATCATTTCTATAGCCTCAGTTTGATTAATTTCATCTTGCACTCTAGCAGTAGATCTAGTTACTGCGTTCACACATTCAATGATATCAGATGGTGATGAAACAGTTTGATCAATGATGTCATGAGATCTTAGTGCTACATTAGCTACCATACATTCATTTGGTGATACAACATTATCAATGGTGCTATGTGATGGTGATGATGTTAAGTTCTCATCAATGCAAACAGATGTTATATCATGAGGCATATCATTCACCTCTGGTAAATTTCCAATGATGATATCACAAACAGGGTTAGTTAATGCTGCGCATTTTACTTTCCCAGTGAGGAAAGGTGTCTGAATATATGCCCATGCTAATGGGTATTTTTCAATATTCCCAGAGAATGTTCTGCATGTTACGTGCCTGCCTGTATAGGCTGTAGGCATTATGAACTTTCTCTTCAGTCCAATAAGTGAACTGCCGGTGTCCCGAAGGACTGTAGCGGGCTTGCCATTCACATATCCCTGATGGATGTTTATTCTGCCTTTGAAGTCTATTACAAAATTAGCTTCTTCATTGGCAATAGGAATGGAGTGGCCGCATGTCAAAACGCCATCTTCATAAAAGGTATTACAAACAGTACATTTATTTGCGTTAAACATGTCAAAAGGCTGTGCTGAGTTCACAGGGTGTTTCTCTGATTGTTCTTCATCTGATGATGAACTATCAAATAAGGCGGCATTTGCTTTATTGGTCATTTTCCTTCCTTTACAAGCATAACGAAAATGCCCGTACGCCTTACAGAGAAAACATTTACGTGCATTTCTGAAAGCTTTACGCTCCTTATCTTGTCTATTTACGATGTTCTGTAGATATGTAAGATATACAGGGTTTTTGTCACACATCTCACCTTGATGGTGTGAAAATGTACAATATCTACAATGATTGTATTTCTCAGAAGTAGGCTTATATGGTTTTTGCCTATGATAGGGTTCTGATCGAGGTTTTTCATAGTTAGCCGATGCTACAAAGTTTGTATCAATAGCTTCACTAGCAAAACAATGTTTATTGGCTGTATAATAAGCCGAACCACGTCTCTCAATCTCATCTACACTCGTACATTCATTCTCTTGCAAAAATTTCGAAAATGCTGATGGAAGGGATTAGATGACTTTATCCCTGATGATTAGATCTTCTAATTTCTGGTAATCTTTATTTATTTTGGCTGCTGAAGTCCATTTTGCAAATATGTCTCGGACTAAGCAGAGGTAGTCAGAGAACGTTTGAGTCGATTTTGGGCTCAACTTGCTGAATTGTTCTCTGTAGCCTGCCTCATCTAGCATAAAATGTGCCATAATCTTTGATTTTAGATAATGGTAATCTTTTCTGAGGTCTTTGGGGATAGTCTCTATGACTTTCAGAGGTTCCCCTGACAAACTCCTCATATAAACAATATTCCATTCAGACATTGGGACCTGGTAATGGTCCATTAAGGTTTCAAAATTTTGGGTGAAGGCTGCAATGCAGTCACCTGAGGTATAATTTCTTACAATACCTTGATACTTTTTATACTGGTTTTCTTTCTCCAGTCTTTCAGATTTCTTAGACTCTTTGTCTATGGCGGTATCGGCCTCAAGCTGTTTAATTTTTAGTTGCAATTCAAGCTCTTCTCGCTTACTCTGAGCTGAGATCTCTGCTTTCCTCAATTCGTTTTCTAATTCTGCCTGTTTTGTTTTTGCAGATAGTTCTAGCTCTGCCTGTTTTGTTTTTGCGGCTAAGTCTAGCTCTGCTTGCTTTAACGCTATTGCTGCCTCTGATTGCTTTAAGGCTGTTTCTGCCTCTACTTGCTTGGCAGCTTTTTCAGTCTCTGCTTGCTTTAATGCTCTTTCAGCCGCTCTTTCTTCGCGTTCGTTAGCTTTTTCCTGTACTAGGAGGTATTCAGAGTATTTCCTTTCACTCCACTTTGTTAACTCATCACCAGTTAACTTCAGCTTTAAACCCATCTCGATGAAGTCGTTTAATGACGACATGATGGTAATAATAAATGCAAATGAGTTGTCAGATACACAAATAGTTATAAGTTGTTAGTATAGTGAAAAAAAATTTACAATTTTGTTCAACTTACAATGTGTGCCCAAATTTGCATCCGAAAGTATATAGAAAGAAAAATATACTCAAGTGTACTGGATGCGGTGGAGAACGGTTCACACTAGGGCTAGGAACTGTAGGGTCGCTAGTTCAAAACACGAATGACCTCTACGGGCAAGGGTTTGAGATGGCACAGAAAACCTGCTTTGTTTTGGAGGAAATAAATTAGCGTCTATTTGATGTGGTGTGTATGCTTGTCACTAAGTTTTGATTAGGTTTGTATGGCGTTGAGTGTAATTGTAGGTCGTAATGTCGTCAATCAACAATTTTTTTCAAAACACAAGTCACTTTCTTCCAAAACTTTTTGCTTTCCACAAACAATTTCACAAAGACAATCTAAATATATCTCAACACTCTATAACACTGATGATACATCACTTACATCAAGATGACATTCAGTAAGGACATAGACATCAAGTTTACAAGATGGCGACAAGGTTACAATGGCGACGGTTTTACAATGTCGACAAGGTCAAAATGGCCACAAGTTACACAATCACTGATGTTTTACACGTTTACAAGATCAAACAAATGTATGTACTTGACGTTTACATCTAGCCTCCATATTCAAACAATTTAATATAATACTATATGAGGATGAGACTTCACATTCACAAATCTAGGTTGAAATCTTAAATAAATTTCAATCGTTCAATGAGGACGCGTTACTCACGTTCATTTAAAGCCGGACAATCACGTTCGATGAGGACGAGCTACCCACGTTCACACATGTCAGAGTCTTAAACTTGGCTCGTTATCCCTAACACATGTGAGACAAGTACAAGTACAACATGATTGGACTTGAGACACAACGACACGAAGTTCAATGGATTTATTTACCGATCACATGCAATACGATCTAGTTTGGCATGTGATAATCATTACATTACATATATGGTACATCAATACACTTACAGACAACCCACAGCTTACAGTCTATCTCACAAGATGCACAAGCACTCGACTTTCGGGCACAGAACTACACAAGCCTTTCTCTCTCTATACGTCCTGTCTGGTCCGAGTACCCCAAGCTGTCTGTCTGTTTCTCGCAACGCGCTTGCCCTCTGTGGGTTTGCTTCCACGAGGCCTGCGTGCGTCTTGCGTTGTCCTTGCCTGATCGCTGGCTATTGCGTCAGCCAGCAACCTGTGGGCAGGTGACTAATACTCGCCTGGCGGGCGTAACGATGTTACTGCATCCCAGTTGGGAACTATTCGCCTGGCGGGCGTAACGATGTCCCTGCATCTCGGTTGGAGACATTCCAGATTCTGACACTAGATGCCAGTGCGATTCTAGATGATATTTCTGGTGTTGAGTCCCCTGTAGATGTCATTTTGCTTCCTAGGTATGTGAAGCTGTTGACTTTTTCAAGAACGTAGCTGTTCAATTTGGTGTCATCTGAACTGTTGGTAAGATCAATAGTCTTTGTTTTTGTGGTGTTAATTTTGGAGACCAATTTGCCCTGAAACATTTTGGAGGTGGTTTATTTTCTCTTGGGCATCCGGGTGTGTTGAACTCAAAAGCACTATGTCGTCGGCAAAGTCCAGGTCTTCTAGAATTTTGTCAACCCAATGGATACCCATATTTGTGTTGTTTGTGCATTTGCGCATGACCCAGTCGATAGCTATTCCAAAAAGCATCGGTGATAAGACACAACCCTGTTTCACTCCTGTTTCGACTGAGAACCAGTCAGAGTTGCCTGTTTCTGTTCTTACGCAGCAACGTGTCTCTTTGTAGAAAGATTTTATGACGTTGGTATATTTGGTAGGAAAACCATAGATGTTAAGTAGATTCCAAAGTGAAGGACGGTGGATGCTGTCGAAGGCTTTTTGAAAGTCGACAAAGTTGGTGATTAATTTCGACTGGAATTCTACGGAGTCTTCAATGATTATTCTGAGGGCGAAAATGTGGTCTATGCATGACCGTTTTGGTCTGACGCCTGCTTGTTCTTCTCTCAGCCTTTCAATCGCCTTTTTCAATCTCTCAAGTAACATGCTACAAAAAAGTTTTCCTGGTACTGATAATAGAGTGATACCACGCCAATTATTGCAATCAGACATATCGCCCTTTTTAGGCAGTTTGAAAATTACACCATCTTTCCACTGTTGTGGTGGGGATTCGCGTCGCCAGATTTCATTGACCAGCTGTAACAAACGTTGTAAGGTGTTCTCATCTGCTGCTTTCAGCATTTCTCCTGAGATTTCATCTTCACCAACAGCTTTGTTGTTCTTCAATTTTTTAATGGCTGCTTTAGTCTCTTCCATGGTGAATGATTCGCAGGAGGCATCTAGTGGGGGAATAGCAATTTCTCCATCCAGGTTCGGAACAGTGTCAGCCTGCGGTCTATTTAATATTTCTTTGAAATGTTCTGCCCATCGTTGCTTTTGAAGGTCATCGGATAACAGTTGATTGCCTTGTTTGTCTTTGATGGGTATATTTGGTGTAGGTGAGTGATTGCATAGTTGCTTCATGATATGGAATACGGTTCTGTTGTTTCCAGTTCTGGCAGCTGCTTCGGCGTCGAAGGCCAGGCTGTGAATATAGTTCTGTTTGTCTTTTCGTGCGCTTGATTTCACCTCTTTATCCAACATAGAGTATTTTTGCTTATGGGTTTCATATGTAGATGTGTCTTTTGCAGAAAGAAGTGTTAGTTTTGCTTGTTTTCTTTCTTGTATCTTCGTCCAGGTGTTATCGCTTAGCCACTTCTTCTTCTGTCTTTGTACGTAGCCGACTGTGTTTGTTGCAGCATTTAGCAAGGTATTTTTTAGGAAATTCCAATTTTCTTCAATGTTGTTTGTAATATTCGCATTGCTCGATATACTTTCTTTGTTAGCATAGATGCTTTGTACCTCTGAATTTAATGCGAGTTGGTGTTCTTTAGTCAGTAGGGACTGTGAGTTTATTTTCTTAATTCTGGGTGATCTGTGCAGAATCTTGAGCTTTATTTTTAGTTTGGCAATGCAGAGATTGTGATCACTGCCAGCATCTGCACCTCTGTAGGCTCTGACGTCTTGTACTGATGAACGGAATTTGGCATTAATGGAAAAATGGTCTATCTGATTTTTTGTGATGCTATCAGGCGAGTTCCACGTGACTTTGTGTATATCTTTGTGCGGAAATAAAGAGTTTGCTACTATCAGATTTGCTATTTCACAGAATTCTAGTAGTCTCTCTCCGTTTTGGTTCATATCCCCTAAGCCGTGAATTCCCATATATCTCTCAACACCCTTATTGTCAGACCCTATTAGGCATGTAATGAGAGGAAATACATTTGAAAACGTAGTGACAATTGTAAAACGTGTTTCAACAGATAATCAGATACAAAAGATCAATTTTGAAGTGACTGTGTCAAACAAGTATAATTGTTGTTCTTGTTCTTTCTTCTTCTTCTTCTTCTTCTTCTTCTTCTTCTTCTTCTTCTTCTTCTTCTTCTTCTTCTTCTTCTTCTTCTTCTTCTTCTTCTTCTTCTTCTTCTTTTTCTTGTTTTTGTTCTTGTTCTTGTTCTTGTTCTTGTTCTTCTTCTTCTTCTTCTTCTTGCACACTGAGCCTCTTGTTTAAGCCCTCATCAGAGAGGGATAAGTGTCTCATCTAACTATCCAAGAGATAGGGAGTTTAAAACAAACGTTGAACAATTAAAATAAAATAACAATAAAAGTCCAATAGGTCCCCTAACAATACAATATTAACCCTCATTGTCAAATAATAATGCAGCAACAACACTACTAGTTTGATAGTTCTCCTAGCAATACATATTCAGTTCTAATAGCCCAATAGATCTCCTAGCAATACAACATCAACACCAGTAATGCATTTGTATTCCTGGCAATATAACAACACTAGTAGTATATTAGTTCTAGTAGCATCAATACTGCCTTTGAATATAAGTGTTATAGACGAGTTCTAAGAATATCTTGGGTAAAGAAAAGAACAAATGCATCCATACTTCAAGAGTTGGATATTGAAGAAGGTTAGCTATTAAAGACGATAAAACAAAGAAAATTTAACTATTCTGGTCACTTGAAACGTCACGAAAGTTTGGAGAGAACAATAATGGAAGGGTATATGCCTGGGAAGAGAGGAAGAGGAAGGCCAAAGAGAAGATGGGTGCAGGACGTGGCGGATGATCTCCAGATGCGTGTATCAGACGCGGGACATCTTGCTTGTGATCGAGAGGATTTCCGGAAGGCAGTTATGGGAGCGAGGTTCCCAGGCATATACCCCTCCATTATTGTTCTCTTCAAACTTTCATGATTTTTCAAGTGACGAAAATATTTTAATTTTTTTTGTTTTATCGTCTTTAATAGCCAACCTTCTTCAATTTTCAGCTCTTGAAGTATGGATGCATTTGTTCTTTTCTTTTTCCAAGACATTCTTAGAAGTAGTCCATAACATTTATATTCAAATGCATTTATGCGCTGTTCAGCTTGTTTAGTAAGTGTCCATGTCTCACAGGCGTATATTGCAATAGGAAAGATGCATGCCCTGAAAAATCTACTTTTTGTAGTCCTATCTGTCCCACTCCACAATTTATTCAGTTGTTTTAGTTATTGAAGAGCAATAGATATTCGCCTTTAAATTTCTTTCATTGTGTAACCATTGTTAATTTAATAAACAATGACCCAATATATTCGAAATTTTCCACTACAAAATATCAACACCATCAGTAAACTAACCAGCACTTAAAGAGTATTAACAGAGTGATGTAGTGGTCAGAGAACATAGAAATACTTCAAATATGCCATACCTGTCTGACTGGTTGATTCTTATATACTAAAAGGAACGGTCACAGCGGAAATTCCCGTTGGTATTATAAACAACATCTTAGTTTCTGTTTTGAATGTATCGCCGTGCCACATATTTTGATAAACAACACCTTAGTTACCGTTTGAATTGAGCGCTATGGCGTGTATGTAAATAGGTTTTTTTCTTCTGTGTGTATTGAATATATATGGACGCATTTTCATTACAGTATGTTTTGCATTCTGGTGACTGCCGATTCCATACACGATGAAATGTCTTTTTCATGAGGACGCTTGTGTTGGTATTCTGGCGGCGGCATTATGCAGTGTACCTGTGCGGGCTGTTGGCTTACCGAGACGGGATAATCCGTTGCCGTGAAGTTGGAAGCGCGACTAACTAACTAACTAACTAACTAACTAACTAACTAACTAACTAACTAACTAAACTAACTAACTAACTAACTAACTAACTAAATAACTAACTAACTAGTTAACTAACTAACTAACTGTTGTTGTTTGTCCATCAAGAATGATGATGCCCATTCATTTCATCCAGTGGGGTTGAAAGTATGGAGCCGTGAGTTCTAAGATGGCTGATAAGGCCTATTTTGGCTCGAAATGTTCTTTGACAATGTGGACAAAGAATGCTTGACGTTTCTGGAGGAGGATTTCCTGCAGTGGTTTTTCTGTCCTGCCTTAACTTTACAGCTCTTGCAGTCATGGTTGCCTCACACATGACTGCACCCTTGTGTAATGATGCACGCCACGAATTTCGGTTTCTGGCTGCAGTCTCCCAGGTGTCATGATGAATTCCAAAAGCATTCAGAGAGATTTTCAGAGTGTCTTTAAAGAGTTTCCTCTGGCCACCTTGGGAGCGTTTACCACAACGCAGTTCGCTGTAAAAAATTCGTTTAGGGAGCCTGTGATCTGGCATGCGAGTCAAGTGACCAGCCAGCGAATCTGATTCTTCATCAGTAGAGTGTGGATACTGGGCATGGACGCTCTTTCTAGGACTTCAGTGTCTGGGATCTTGTCTTGCCATTTAATCTTCAGTAGCTTCCTTAGGCAGACTGTGTGGAAGTGGTCTAATTTCCTAGCATGTCGCCGATAAACAGTCCAGGTTTCACAAGCATATAGCAGTGTGGATAATACAACTGCGTTGTAGACTTTTAGCTTTGTTTGCAGGCTTATTTCAGTTCTGTCTCATACATTCTTGTAGAGTCTGCCAAAGGCCACACTGGCCTTGGAGATTCTTGCATTCACTTCGTCATCAATTGTGACACAGTTAGTTAGTTAGTTAGTTAGTCGACAGATCATCCTCGTTGCACATCGAACCATTCAGTCCATAGGTGCTCGGATCCCCTCCTCAGCAAATCCCGCAGCGTGTAGCGGCTAACGACGCCAGTTCTGTGTTGGTTTATCAATCTTCTTTGGCTTCCTGCGTAGTGTTCTTGTTTGGCCGCCCCTCTTTTAATTTGCTGCTCTCGCAGTCTGGCATTGTTGTAGATTCACAGTCATCACTTGGTTCTCGCAAAAGTCTCACTTCTCGTAGAGCATTCAGAATGTCAGCCTGGTCCATGGCGCGTCCGCCCACAGTAGCCTCACCTGCGAGCTTGTCAGCCCGCTCATTTCCTTGTACTCCCGCATGCCCTGGCACGAAGATGAAACTAATCTTTGCCAGCCGAGACCGCTCCAGAGGCAGCAACCATTCTCTTCGGATCGACCCCTCCTCTATCCTCTTGATCATGTTCATTGAGTCGCTAAGGAAACAAGCCCTAGTGAATGTCTGTGTCTCGAGCCATGTTATTGCTTTACTTACTGCCATGACTTCCATAATCAGGCTACTTGTGGTTTCAGTGAAAGCACCAGAGTCCTCCTTCACAATTCTCCCTCCGGCCCGAGCTGTAAAGGCCCATGAGCTTCTCACATGTCGGACGACCGACCCATCTGTGTAGATGACCGTGTCACCGTCTAGCGAATTCTCGAAAATCAACGCTTGTACTTCAGCCTCAACAGCAGCCGGATTTTCTTGTCTGCATTTTCTATCTAGTTGGATGCAAACTGAAAAGGATGTGCAGAAATATGTTAGCACTTGCACCCACTCCTCGCCAGGTTCTAAGTCCTCAAGTGAACACACCTGTTGAAGAATGTCTTCGGCTTGACCCATCCACGACCGTCCTCTTTTTAACCTGCTGCCCTTCACCTTCCTAATTTCACTATGCAGTGGATGTTGTGTGTTTGCGTTAATTCTGAGGAAGGCGCGTGCCCTGCAAACTTGTATTCTCTCTTCAATGGTTGGAAAATCAAGAAGGTAGCGCATCGCCCTGCATGCTGTATCTCTTGTACATCCAAGAATAATGCGCATAGCTTCATTCTGTATCCTTTCCATCCTTTCTATCTGCTTATGGCTGAGAGTCAGGATTGCCATTGCATACTCCAAAACAGACATGACCAGCCCCTCGTACAGAAGACATAGATGGCGCTGCTCACAGTTTGCTGCCGCCATCACCCGCATCGCTGCCAAACCCCGCTTGGCCTTTGTTATCACCTGGTCTATATGCACATTATAAGCAAGGCTTCGATCAAACCGTATCCCCAGGTAATTCATTGCCTGCGTTCTTTCCACCGTCTCTGAACACAGCATTACAGTTGGTGTTGGATTGTTGACAATATGATTATTCAACGAGAACCAAGTCACTGTTGCCTTTGTTGGGTTGACCATTGCCCCAGCTTCATCACACTAAGTACTTATGCGTTTGAGTTCGGTTTGTAGTTCCACAGCAACCTGCTCTCTATCGTACCCTGACGATACACTAAAACATCATCGGCATATGACAATGTCCTGTAAGGTCCAGTGATCTGCTCACTGGTGATTCTCACTGTGTAGGCGTTGAACAGTACCGGAGATAATGGTGATCCCTGTGGTAGGCCAGGATATATTGTTGTTGGTTCCGAAGTCCAACTGCCACATCTAAAAACTACTTTCCGTTGGAAGAGGGCTGCAGCGATCCAACAAAGGAGGAATGGACTTACGTTTAGTTCAAGAAGCTGAAACATTAAAAAATCCAGTGGTACTCTGTTGTATGCGTCCTCAAGATCAATCGCTGCAGCAACGGTTTCAGTGCCTGAGTGGAAACCTTCATAGACATCATGGGCAAAGACTGCTGCATTGGTCCAGGTTTCTCTTTTTGGGCGGTACCCACCCAGGGTAGGTGGGAAAACACCTTGCCTTTCTAGTTGGCTTGATATTTTCCTGGCAATTACCTTCTCCAGCAGCTTGCCTATTGTATTCTGCATGGTTATAATTCGATATCCCTGAATTTTTTTGTGGTCTTTGTCAGGCTTCGGCAAGGGAATCAGATAGCTGTGTAACCATTCCTCCTTGATGCTAGCACTCCCTATACTGTTGTTGTACATGTCTGCTAGTTTCTCTAGCTCATTGTCGGTACACCTATTTATGTCGTCGTATCTTATGCCATCAGGACCTGGAGCACTGTTTTTTGATCGTCGAAGCACAGCCTTGATTTCTTTCACTGTCATTGTGTCTTCATCCGAAGTGTTCTGGGCCTTGCATCTGTCTGAGGTGACCTCCTTGGCCAGATTTCGGCCTCCCATGTGACACAGTGCTGCCAAGATAGGTGAATTTGTCCACAACACTTAGTCTATGATCATTCACTTTGATATTCGGCACAGTGTGATTATTCCCTGGAGCTGGCTGGTACATAACTACAGTCTTCTCCAAGTTGATATTGAGCCCAAAGTTGGCACAGGCATGTGAGAAAGCTGAAACATTATGTTGCATGTCCGCCTCTGAGTTGGCGTATAGAGCGCAATCATCAGCAAACAGGAGCTCTCTGACGGTGTCGCTGTTAATTTTGGTTTTAGCTTTCAGCCTTCTGAGATTGAATAACTTTCCATCCATACTGTAGTTGATGTCTATTTCAATGTCGTCGTTCTCGAAGGCATTCGTCAACACAGCTGAAAACATGAGGCTGAACAGTGTTGGTGCCAAGACACATCCTTGTTTCACTCCATTGGTGACAGGAAAGGGCTCAGACCAGTGTTTCCCAACTTTTTTGTGCCATGCCCCACTTAAGCCTTTCTAAAATTCATATTGCCCCCCTCCCCCGCCCCACGCCCCCCCCCCTCAACATATACATTATTTTTAATATTCAAAAATTGAAATGTTCACTAAAGAAACTTGAATGATAGGTTTTAGGAAGAAATCACTAGGTAATTCTTGAGCAAACACAGTAAGTAAATTTTCAAAACATATAATGGAGAACTGAAATTCAAGTACAAAATAATTTTAATGAAAGATTTTTCTATATTATTTTAATTATTAGTAATTATTTATTATTTAAATTTAGTGAGATCCTTGCGCTTGATGCTTGCTGCAAAGAGATCTTAAGTCAGGTTCCAATTTAGTTAACTTCAGTCTCAAGTCTCCCCGTTTTGTTATATTCAGCCGATTTCTTCCATTTTCGAATTGCCCCCCTTAACAGTCAAATTGCCCCCCTGTGGGGCGTGGGCCCCACGTTGGGAAACACTGGCTCAGACAGTTCACCATTTTCCTGTACTCTTGCCTGCATACCATCATGAAATAGCCGGACTATTTGGAGAAACTTTCGTGGACAGCCATATTTTGCCATGATCTTCCACAGTCCTTCTCTGCTGACAGTATCAAATGCCTTGGTAAGGTCAATGAAAGTGGAGAACATTTCGCAGTTCTGTTTCTGACATTTCTCTTCCAGCTGCCTTGCAGCGAAAATCATGTCAACAGTTCCACATTCTTTTCTGAAGCCACATTGACTCTCAGGAAGAAGACCTTGATCGAGATGGGCTGTGAGGCGATTGAGAAGAATTCTGGAGAGTATCTTCCCTGCAATTGAAAGCAAGGAGATGCCTCGGTGGTTGTCACAGGATTGGCGGTTTCCTTTACGTTTGTAAAGGTGGACTATTGACGCGTCCTTTAAATCTTGTGGCATGGTCTCGAGAACAAACTAAGTCACTAACTAACCAACCAACCAACTAACCAACTAACCAACCAACCAACTAATCAACTAACTAACTAACTAACAACTAACTTACTAATTCACTCACTAAATAACTAACTAACTAACTAACTAACTAACTAGTTCACTAACTAACCGACTAAGTCACTAACTAACTAACTAACTAATTAACTAACTAATTAACTAACAATTAACTAACTAACCAACCAACCAACCAACCAACTAACTAACTAACTAACTAACTAACTAACTAACTAACTAAATAACTTGGTTTCGATTGTCTATGCCCACATACATTACACGTTTTTCACAACACATCTGACAAAATTGCAGCATTCATTATACTCTGGTGTCTCTGGGGATTACGGAGAGACACTGCCTAGAAGGTTTGCCTGTTTGCCGTATGTTTATAACCCCCTTCATAAATTAAATGGCTTAAAACTTTGGTAAAGCTGCGAAAAGGTAATCAACACAAAAAACAACACTCACTGTGGGAACAGCTTTACAAAATACAATTACCGAAGATGGAGGACGTTGTGTTGACAAGCCTTCTTCAGTGAAACAGAAGAAAAGAAAACAACGTAACAGCCGAGGGGATGACATTATAGTGACTAAATGTATTCATAACATGAAGAATGAAAACATTTAAAAAAAAATTAGTGGTACTGATCTCATTGTGTACATCGTAGTTATACTATACATACAACCTGCGTAGGTGCACATCATTACTCAACGATCTCGACCACACCAGAGTCAATAAATACTGGTACAAACTCATAGGCTGTGGATATAAAAACTCATAGGCTGTGGCACCAAGAAAACGACACTCAGGTTCATACACGGCCCATCACATCTTTCACATTTCTCCTCCCTTCTCACCCCTTTTTGCCTTTCCTCGTCACCTCCATAGACCTATCCCATGCATTTACCTGACGTGTTCACTCAACCATTTCCACCCCATCCCCACATATGACTGCGCATCCTCGTACTGACGACCGTATAACCGGACTCCCGTCATCATCCACTGTTTCCTATTGGAAGCCAATGTAATCTCCGTGGCGTATATATTATTGTGGTTTTCTGTGATGCTTACTAATGAGAGCTTGTTGGCACAACGTTCTTTATTTTTCATAAGTGTATTCTGTACAGCTTGTCTATACTTCATGTTTATTCATTGTTTACTATGTCCCAAAAGACGGTAGACTGTTTCGTTGACCGGTCTTCCAAGCCGAGCCAGCCTAAGAATTGATGGAAGTTGTCTGGGAAGTGAAAGCAGAATTCATGATATTGACTACGTCAGACTTCGATTGCGATTGGTTCAGAACAACATGTGACTAGCACAATATACCCGTCATGACGTGGAAGAAGATCCTTCATCATTACTAGTTACCAATACGCAATGAGTCTCGATGTGACGACAGACTTGCTAGTGTCACATAGCCAGATTCTTTAGTCTGCGAATCTTCTAGTATCACTAAGTCACATTTGTTGTTTGCAGGTCTTCTACAAGGGTAAGTGAATAAGTAAGTCACAAATATCTGTAGAAAAATAACTAAATGTGATAACAACTTGAAACCAGTTTACTTTTATACATAAAATGTCCGTTTATATCTCAACATAATTTCCACCAACATTGATGCACCTATCCCATCTTTTTATCAGTGCTCATAAACCGGCTGCATAGAACTGCGTGCTCTGGTATCATTTACCTGCTATCCCACAGAACTGTGTGACTTACATATTGACTCGCCCTCGTAACTTTTTCTACCCAGCTATGCACCGCTTTACGGGACAAATATTTGTCAGCGTAAACAGGAAACCTACCTTGGCGGGAGACATTTCGCGAATGACGCCGAAGTTGAATGTGAAGTGAAAACGTGGTTTAGAAAACAGAGCACGCAGTTCTATGCGGCCAATTTGGGAGGACTTATAAAACGATGGGATAAGTGTATCAATGTTGGTGGAAATTATGTTGAGAAATAAAGGGATAATGTATGTTTAAAGATAGACTGGTTTCAAGTTGTTATCATATTTCGTTCTTTTTCTGCTTACCCTCGTAGTATCACATAGTCAAATGTGTTGCCTACAGGTCTCCTATTCTGACATAGTCAAATGTGTTGTCTACAGGTCTCCTATTCTGACATTGTCAAATGTGTTGTCTACAGGTATTCAAGTCTCATATGGTCAAATTTGTTGCCGACAGGTCTCCTAGTGTCACTGTCAGAGTCTAACAGGGGACAGCGATGCAGGGACATCGTTACGACCGCCAGGCGACTTAGTTCCCAGTAAGGGATGCAACAACTTCGTTGCGCCGCCAGGCGAATAGGAGTTACCGGCCTGCGAGATCGCTGGCTGACCAGCGGTCAGGCCGCCAACGCAAGACTCTGACATGTGTGAACGTGGAGGGCTCGTCCCACTTTAATTTACTTATATTTGAACGTGAATAGCTCGTCCTTGTTGAACGTGAAGGTCTCGTCCAGCTTTAATTTAGTTAGATTTAAACCTAAATGTGATCATGGAAGGCTCATTTTGATTGTTACTACTTTATTTAAACATGTGTAAGACCATTTGTAAACGTACAATGCATACATTTTGTTTGATCCTGTAAGCGTATAAAACATTTGTGATTTGTGAAACTTGTCACCGTTTTGACCTTGTCGACATTGTGATCTTGTCGCCATTTTGACCTTGTCGCCATCTTGTAAACTTGATGTCTATGTCCTTACTGAATGTCATCTTGATGTAAGTGATGTGTCATCAATGTTGTAGAGTGTTAAGATACTTGTAGATTGTCTTTGTAAATTGAGTTTGTGGAACGTGAAAAGTGTTTGGAAAGAAAGTAACGTGTATTGTAAAAAACTGTTGACGGACAAACTTACGACATACAACTACACTCAACGCCATACAAACCTAATCAACACTTAGTGACAAGCAGGCACACACCAACAAATAGACGCTAATTTATCTTCTTCCAAAATAAAAGCAGGTTTTGCCGTACCATCCGAAACCTTGCCGTAGAGGTCATTTGTAGTCTGAAGTAGCGACCCTACAGTTCCTAGCCCAATTTCCAACCGTTCTTCACCGCATCCAGGGCACTTGAGTATAATTTTTTTTTCCTTTTCACATACTTTAAAGATGCATTTTTAGGCACATATCGTCCATATAAACATATTGTAAATTGTTGATTACTAACCACTTATAACATATTTTGTGTGGCTGGTATTTCATTGACATTTTTCCATCATGTCTTCATTATTTGATTTCATTGATATGGGGATAAAATTACAGTTACATGGTGATGAACTAACACAGTGGAGTGAGCAGAAATACGCTGAATACCTACTAGTACAGGAAAAAGCGGCTGAGCGTGAAGAAAGAGCAGCTGAAAGAGCATTAAAACAGGCAGAGATGGCTGCCAAACAAGGAGAGGCAGAAACAGCCTTAAAGCAAGCAGAATTGTCTGAAAAGACAAAGCAAGCCGAATTAGAACTGACTGCAAAGACAAAGCAAGCTGAGATAGATAGTGAGTTGAAAAAGGCAGAAATAGCAGCTCAGAGTAAGAGAGAAGAACTGGAGTTACAGTTGAAGATGAAACAACTTGACACTGAGACTGCCATTAACAAAGAGTCTAAGAAATCTGAAAGACTGGAGAAAGAAAACCAGTATAAGAAATATCAAGGTATTGTACGTAATTATACCTCGGGTGACTGCATCGCAGCCTTTACCCAAAATTTTGAAACTTTAATGGAACATTATCAAGTTCCACTGTCTGAATGGAATATTGTGTACATGAGGAGTTTGTCAGGGGAACCTCTTAAAGTTATTGAAACCATCCCCAAAGACCTCAGAAAAGATTACCATTATCTGAAATCTAAGATTATGGCACATTTTATGTTAGATGAGGCATGTTACAGAGAACAGTTCAGTAAATTGAGCCCAAAACCGACTCAAACGTTCTCTGACTACCTCTGCTTAGTCCGAGATATTTTCACCAAATGGACGTCAGCAGCCAAAATTGAAAAAAATTATCAGAGATTGGAAGATCTAATCATTAGAGACAAAATTGTATCATCTATTCCTTCAGCCTTTGCTAAATTTTTGTTAGAGAATGAATGCTCTAGTGTGGATGAGATTGAAAGACGTGGGTCGGCTTACTACACAGCCAACAAACATTGCTTTGCTACTGAAGATACTAACATTAACTTTGTAGCAGCGGCTAATTATGACAAACAACCCTATAGTAGGCAGAAACTTCATAGGCCTACCTCTGAGAAATTTAATCATTGCATTTATTGTAAATATTCACATCATCAGGGTGAAATGTGCGATCAGAACCCAGGGTACCATACTTACTTATTAAACATGGTAAACAGACAAGACAAAGAACGTAAATCCTTTAAAAACTCACGAAAATGTTTCCTCTGCAAGGCATGGGGACACCACCGGAAAGATTGTAAGGGCAGGCATATGACCAACAAAGCAAATGCCGCCTTGTTTGATAGTTCGTCTTCTGATGAAGAAGAGCCAGAGAAACATCCTGTGAACTCAGCACAGGCGTTTGACATATTCAACGCAAACCATTGCTCTGTTTGTAACACCTTCTATGAAGATGGTATTTTAACATGCGGTCATGCCATCCCTATTGCCAATGAAGAAGCTAATTTGGTAGTAGACTCAAAAGGCAGAATAAACATCCATCACGGATATGTAAATGGCAAATCTGCTACAGTCCTTCGCGACACGGGGAGTTCACTCATTGGCCTGAAGAGAACGTTCATAATGCCTACAGACTATACAGGCAGGCACGTAACATGTAGAACATTCTCAGGCAATATTGAGAAATACCCATTAGCATGGGCATATATTGAAACACCTTTCCTCACTGGGAAAGTAAAGTGCGCTGCACTAACCAGTCCAGTTTGTGATATAATTATTGGTAATTTACCTGAGGTAAATGATAAACCTCATGACATAACATCTGTATGTATTGATGATACCATAACATCACCATCAAATGTCATCATTGAAAATGTCACACCACCTATTGATTATAAAGTAGCTAATGTAGCACTAAGTTCTCATGACATCATTGAAACTGTTGTTCCATCATCATCTGACATCATTGAGTGTGTGAACGCAGTAACGAGAGCTACTGCTAGAGTGCAAGATGAAATAAATCAAACTGAGGCGATACAATTGCTCAGCCCAGTTTCACAACCTACTAACACCATGAAGGAAGCATTTATAACAGCCCAAAAAGCTGATCCTTCATTGTCAAAATACTTTGACCTGATCGGCCGAAAGCCAAAAGTAACCAAGAATGCAAAATGGCATTTTGCTATGAAAAATGATATACTCACCAGGTATTACACCAGAGGTGACAATACCACAGAGCAAACTGTTTTGCCAACTAGTTATCGCAAGCAAGCCTTACATCTTGCACACGATATACCTCTTGCAGGACATATGGCATACGTTAAGACCAGATCAAGGTTATTGACACAATTTCACTGGCCAAAATTTTGCAATGACATTAAAGAATATTGCAGAAGTTGTGACACCTGCCAGAAACTGGTTAAAAAAGGTAAACACCCACAGGCAAAGTTACAAGTTACCGACTTAGCCAGTCGACCTTTTGAAAAGTTATCGGTTGACATAGTGGGCCCTCTTAGTCATACAACAACTAGAGGGAATAAATTTATTCTAACTGTTATTGATACATGTAGTCGCTGGCCAGAAGCTATTCCGTTAAAGAACATAACTGCCAATGACATAATGGAAGTGTTCTTCCATATTTTTTCTAGGATAGGTTTTCCAGATACTATCCAATCTGATAGGGGCACTCAGTTTATTGCGGCATCCACCCAAGCTTTCACCAAAATGTTGGGAGTGAAGCAGTGTTTCAATTCACCCTACCACCCTCACAGTAGCGGAGTAATAGAGAAGTTTAACGGGGATCTCAAGCACATGCTTGCAAAAGTAACGCAAGAACACCCCAACAACTGGGATGTATATCTACCAGCTATTCTTTTTGCTTATCGCGAGGTACCACATGCTAGCACCGGTTTCTCTCCTTTTGAACTCATCTATGGTGCCAAACCACGTGGCCCATTGACCATTTACCACCAAATGTTAACTGACTCTACACCAGTACTTAAACCCATATCATCATACTTATATGTTACATCATTGCGTGAAAGAATCATCAAATCTTGTGTTATTGCAAAGAATGCACTAAAACTATCTGGTGCTACTTATAGACAGTATGCTGGCAAAGGTAACCGGACAATAACATTGACACCTGGACAGGACATTCTTCTGCTACTACCTAGTGACAGACACCTACTGACTGAGTCTTGGCAGGGACCTTTTAAAGTGACGAGACAGATTTCACCTGTAGACTACGAAATCCTTATAAAAGACAAACACAAAATATTTCACATAAATATGCTAAGACCATACCACAACAGAGACAACGAACAGAACGATACGACAGCTTGTACAGTGATAATAGATCACGAAGACGACGATGCTAGTGACGAAATTCCAACACCTGCATTAGACACGACAGACTGCTTGAAGGAGATCAAAATCAACCCAAAGTTAACTCAAGCAGAGACAGACAGGTGCAAACAACTTATACAACAGTACAACAACATCTTTTCCAACAACCCAGGACAAACAGAATTAGTACAGCATCACATCACACTCACATCAAACACACCCATTAGATGCAGACCATACACCATCCCATTACATTACAAAGAGCAGTTACATCTAGAAATCATCAACTTAGAGAAAAATAACATCATAAGACGATCCCAATCAGACTACTCATCTCCCATGGTCATAGTACGTAAAAAGGACAATACAATAAGACTTTGCATCGACTACCGAAAACTGAATAAAATAACTGTTCTAGATCTTGAGCCAATGGCAAACACTGACGATCTTTTGACAGAACTGACAGACGCTAGGTTCTTTACGACGGTAGACATGACGAAAGGTTATTGGCAGATTGCTGTAGACGAACAGAGCAGACATCTGACAGCATTTGCCACACCTTGGGGACTGTACGAATGGTGCAAACTTCCATTTGGGCTTGTTAACGCCCCAGCCACATTTGTACGGATGACACGACTACTTCTAGTAGACATTCCTAACATAATCTGCTATATCGACGACATATGTATTCACACAGAGACAATGACTGAGCACATTAAGACTTTAGACCAGACATTTGAACGGATCAGACAGCACGGACTGACAGTGAAGCCTGCAAAAGTAGACATAGCCTACCAGGAAATAACATTCTTGGGTTACAAAATATCCAATGGCTTTGTCACGACAGACGATAAAATTGTGTCCAAGATACTAAAACTCTCACTTCCGACTACTAAAAAACAAGTCAGAAGTTTGTTGGGCTTAATAAATTACTACCGGCAGTTTATTCCTGATTTTTCTGAACTGACCGAGGTATTTACTAATCTACTAACAAAAGATAAACCAGAGAAAATTGTACACGATCAATGCCTAAAAATTGCATTTCATAAAGTTCTATCATGTTTTTCTGATAAGAATGAACGCAATCTTATCCTTAAATTGCCCGATATCCGTTTACCTTTCAGATTACGCACAGATGCTAGCTCCGTGGCGATTGGAGCAGTCCTGTTGCAGGAGTATAACAACATTCTCCACCCCGTTTATTTTGTATCCAGGAAGCTGAAGGCCCGAGAGCGGGCATGGTCCATTCCTCAATTGGAAGCCCTAGATTTAGTAGTAGGTATTACAAAATTGTCTAGATTTCTTCTAGGACGCCATTTCATCGTAGAATCGGCAGCAGCCCCTTACGATGGATGAATTCAGGAGTGCCGTCGAACCATATGGTAGCGCGTTGGTCCTTGAAACTCCAAGATTATAGCTTTGAGGTTCGACACATCCCAGGCAAAACCAATTCAATTGCCGATCTTTTGTCACGTTGCCCGACCGACCCAGTGAGCACCAATGTCTGAGTGCAGTATGTAGAAATACACTCAGACCGACACAGCCATTTAGCAGTGAATAGTGGTTTTTCATTCACAAAAAGCTGTGTAATGTCTACAATATTGTGATAGGGATTACTCCCGTTATATATAGTATTCTTATTTTACTAGTTCATGTAATGATTGTCGTGTATAAATGTGCAGTATGTGGTAGAAAGCGAACTATATTAATTGTAGATAATACGTACAAGAACAGTGTCACATTCGCACTTACCTGAAGCGAATTATCCAACTTCACAGTGACAACTTCGTGTGGAATTTTCCAGGAACATTTTAATTACGAGTGTGAAAGTAAAAACTGAACAGTGACGACTTTTCTACACCTTTGCAGTGAACCGAAATCTTTAATGTTCGACTGAAACATCTAACACATGAACATTCGATCCTAATCCAGAAGATTGTGTAGCAACATCTAACACGAACTTTGAGAACATTGTACCTTCCTTAAACTACATCAAACCGGAACAGGTGTGTTCTACAAGCTTTACCATCAGCTGATTTTAGTGCTCGTGTGTACTTCCGGATTAATTAGAAATTTAGAACAAAAATAGCAGACAACATATAAAAGGTTAAAAAGTTTTGACGATTCTAAAATGTTTAGGATTCTATAAAATTGAATACACGAATTGTGTGTTTATTTATTTCTCTAATGTAATCTTAGAATCATATCTTGATTAACGTATTCATATTACCGACCTTTTTCTCGTTAATATGAAGAAACGTCAAGCAATGACACTAAGAAATTAAATAGTTATTGTAAATTATTGTGTGTCACTAATGTTAAAATTATTTCCCTTTCATTTATTGTTATTACATTTTCACACAAAGGGCCATAATTTGAAATGTATATGCTAATGTGTTGTGTGTAATATAACATGTTGTTGTTAAAGTGTTGACACCACAGGCAGGCATCTACTGGGCATGGCAGAGTGTTGCCAACATTGTATACCAACACAAGAACTCCTGGCCAAGTAGGGACAGGGTTGGAGTGTTTTATACGACTTATATAAAGCCGTATTTCAGTCTGGCTAGATGGTTTTTGTTCCAAGAACCATATTATTCTTTTTTTTCAAATTGCTGCGAGGTAGATGCGTGAAGCTGGTACTACTGATCTGACTGGGTGATAATACAATTGAGGTAACCAGCCATCGAGAGGGTGAAGCCTGATATGTGTTAAACATGAAGCACCACATGTCTTTGTACCCAACTCCCAGTGCTTATATATTTCTATGCCATGTGTGTATTTTGATAACGTTGTGTATAACAATAGAAAGGTAGACTCTGACAAGGGTATACTATTAACCCAACAGGTACAGACATTATACATGAAAGACGACATCTTTCATGGATTTTACCGGGGGAGCGTGTCAGAGTCTAACAGGGGACAGCGATGCAGGGACATCGTTACGACCGCCAGGCGACTTAGTTCCCAGTAAGGGATGCAACAACTTCGTTGCGCCGCCAGGCGAATAGGAGTTACCGGCCTGCGAGATCGCTGGCTGACCAGCGGTCAGGCCGCCAACGCAAGACGCACGCCTGCCACGTGACGCCACGTCAGACAGGAGGCAAGTTGCGAACCAGGTCCAGACAGCTCTGGGGACACGGTACAGGACGGACGTGTGATTGAGAGAAAGGCGTTGTATGGTTTCTGTATTGAAAGGCGAGTGTCTGGACATCTTGCGAGTCAGACTTGTGAACTGTATTGTGGATGTAAGTTGTAAAGTATCCATTATATATTGTTATGATCATCATTCTGTATTTGATATGTTAATAAATCCATTGAATGGTGTATCGTTGAGTCTTACGTCAAATCACGTTGTATTTGTACTGTCTCACACTTGTTAGGAAAGCGAGCCAAGTTTAAGACTCTGACAGTCACACTGTTAATAAATGTTGTTTTCTCGTCTCCTATTGTCACATTACCAAAGTTGCCTACACATACCTACGATATAATAGGGTAGTTCTTAAATAGGTCAGTTGAATCAATTACCTTGTGACAGTTGCTAGATCTGAAGGTAGGTACAATCTACATATTATAAATGACACGGCATGGCACAAATTGGCTTTCGCATAACGGAAACGATACTCACCTATAGAAAGCTATCATCTAGTGTAAGTCAATGAGTTCTAATGAGCCACATCGAGACCGCTGGATTGGGCGTATAACATACAGAGCACGAGACAAAGCGATAATGTTGTTTCTTTAGAATTCCAAAGATTACCAATGATGGAGAGAAAACGATTTATGTAGCCCTTTAATGAAACAGATTAAAACTTAAATTAAATAGGGCAATTAGATGTAATTCGATGTTAACAGTTAAGATTTGTAGGCATGTAATAAGGAAAAACATCTGATGGTGTGGAAATGTGGTTTCTGAGAAAAATGCAAAGAATACCACGGAGAGACAGAAAAACCAATGACCAAGTCTTTTAAGAAACAAATGAAAATCGTAAACTGATTAGAGTCATTAGACGTAGACAGGCAAAATTTTTTGGGCATGTTATGAGAAGACATGACTTGGAGAACTTGTTGACAACTGGCAAAATCGAAGGGAAGAGACCAAGGGGAAGACCAAGAAGTAAATACCTGGACGGCTTGGCGACGTGGCATTGTCAAGACAGGAACACGAAGCTGATCCACGACTCTGATGATCGAGTGAGATGGCAGAACATGACCGCCCACGCTTATCGGCATGACACATGATGGATGGATGAATAAGGATACATTAATTTGAAACGCAGTGCCATCTAGTTTTAATGTGAATAATATCAATGAAATGATGCAGACACATATTTGAATGGATTGCACATCAGCAAACAACGATCGCCCTCGCTTCTCAATATCATACATAAGTGTCACGTGATCAGCATTGGCTGGGTAACTGCAAGTGTCACACTGTCACAGTTGTTATGAACACAACTCTTAGTGTCAAATGGAAAATGATGTTGTCTGCATTGCTTCTCTAACATATCCGCTGCCCATAGCTCCTCGTGGCACGCCCTCAAATGTGTTTACACTGCTTCTAATGCGACATAAAGAAATCAAGGCTGTGCTTCGACGATCAAAAAACAGTGCTCCAGGTCCTGATGGCATAAGATACGACGACATAAATAGGTGTACCGACAATGAGCTAGAGAAACTAGCAGACATGTACAACAACAGTATAGGGAGTGCTAGCATCAAGGAGGAATGGTTACACAGCTATCTGATTCCCTTGCCGAAGCCTGACAAAGACCACAAAAAAATTCAGGGATATCGAATTATAACCATGCAGAATACAATAGGCAAGCTGCTGGAGAAGGTAATTGCCAGGAAAATATCAAGCCAACTAGAGAGGCAATGTGTTTTCCCACCTACCCTGGGTGGGTACCGTCCAAAAAGAGAAACCTGGACCAATGCAGCAGTCTTTGCCCAGGATGTCTATGAAGGTTTCCACTCAGGCACTGAAACCGTTGCTGCAGCGATTGATCTTGAGGACGCATACAACAGAGTACCACTGGATTTTTTAATGTTTCAGCTTCTTGAACTAAACGTAAGTCCATTCCTCCTTAGTTGGATCGCTGCAGCCCTCTTCCAACGGAAAGTAGTTTTTAGATGTGGCAGTTGGACTTCGGAACCAACAACAATATATCCTGGCCTACCACAGGGATCACCATTATCTCCGGTACTGTTCAACGCCTACACAGTGAGAATCACCAGTGAGCAGATCACTGGACCTGGCAGGACATTGTCATATGCCGATGATGTTTTAGTGTATCGTCAGGGTAAGGATAGAGAGGAGGTTGCTGGGGAACTACAAACCGAACTCAATCGCATAAGTACTTGGTGTGATGAAGCTGGGGCAATGGTCAACCCAACAAAGGCAACAGTGACTTGGTTCTCGTTGAATAATCATATTGTCAACAATCCAACACCAACTGTAATGCTGTGTTCAGAGACGGTGGAAAGAACGCAGGCAATGAATTACCTGGGGATACGGTTTGATCGAAGCCTTGCTTATAATGTGCACATAGACCAGGTGATAACAAAGGCCAAGCGGAGTTTGGCAGCGATGCGGGTGATGGCGGCAGCAAACTGTGAGCAGCGCCATCTATGTCTTCTGTACGAGGGGCTGGTCATGTCTGTTTTGGAGTATGCAATGGCAATCTTGACTCTCAGCCATAAGCAGATAGAAAGGATGGAAAGGATACAGAATGAAGCTATGCGCATTATTCTTGGATGTACAAGAGATACAGCATGCAGGGCGATGCGCTACCTTCTTGATTTTCCAACCATTGAAGAGAGAATACAAGTTTGCAGGGCACGCGCCTACCTCAGAATTAACGCAAACACACAACATCCACTGCATAGTGAAATTAGGAAGGTGAAGGGCAGCAGGTTAAAAAGAGGACGGTCGTGGATGGGTCAAGCCGAAGACATTCTTCAACAGGTGTGTTCACTTGAGGACTTAGAACCTGGCGAGGAGTGGGTGCAAGTGCCAACAGACTTCTGCACATCCTTTTCAGTTTGCATCCAACTAGATAGAAAATGCAGACAAGAAAATCCGGCTGCTGTTGAGGCTGAAGTACAAGCGCTGATTTTCGAGAATTCGCTAGACGGTGACGCGGTCATCTACACAGATGGGTCGGTCGTCCGACATGTGAGAAGCTCATGGGCCTTTACAGCTCGGGCCGGAGGGAGAATTGTGAAGGAGGACTCTGGTGCTTTCACTGAAACCACAAGTAGCCTGACCATGGAAGTCATGGCAGTAAGTAAAGCAATAACATGGCTCGAGACACAGACATTCACCAGGGCTTGTTTCCTTAGCGACTCAATGAACATGATCAAGAGGATAGAGGAGGGGTCGATCCGAAGAGAATGGTTGCTGCCTCTGAAGCGGTCTCGGCTGGCAAAGATTAGTTTCATCTTCGTGCCAGGGCATGCGGGAGTACAAGGAAATGAGCGGGCTGACAAGCTCGCAGGTGAGGCTACTGTGGAGGGCGGACGCGCCATGGACCAGGCTGACATTCTGAATGCTCTACGTGATGTGAGACTTTTGCGAGAACCAAGTGATGACTGTGAATCTACAACAATGGCCAGACTGCTAGAGCATCAAATTAAAAGAGGTGTGGCCAAACAAGAACACTACGCATGAAGCCAAAGAAGATTGATAAACCAACACAGAACTGGCGTCGTTAGCCGCTACACGCTGCGGGATTTGCTGAGGAGGGGATCCGAGCATTTATGGACTGAATGGTTCGATGTGCAGCGAGGATGATCTGTCGACTAACTAACTAACTAACTAACTAATGCGACATGATTAATGTTCTCTACACATCTCAAAGTGTACAATGAGTACAGTTTCTGAATACACGTCTACAAGTGTTAAATGGCCAGATGTGTCCGTTCATGCCCTATTGCTTACAACTGCCCAATCTATTAGCGTCTATTGGGTAGAGTCATTGTCTACTCATCCATGGCACATGATGATGATGATGATGATGATGATAATGATGATGATGATGATGATGATGATGATGATGAAAGAACAGGCTTCCCCATTGGTCATTGACATTCTGAAATAGAATTACCAGATTAGCCAATGCATCACATCTGTTCTTTACCTCTATGTTGAAATTATCTTTTATCTACTCTCTCTCTCTCTCTCTCTCTCTCTCTCTCTCTCTCTCTCTCTCTCAATGTCTCTCTCTCTCTCTCAATGTCTCTCTCTCTCTCCCTCTCTCTCTCCCTCTCTCTTTTATGTGCACATAGTTCAAGGTGTGTGCTTCTTGGTATATATTTGACCTATTAAACTTTATATATATATTGCTTATGGCTAATCTGTGGTCACTAATTTAGTTTGCAGTTGGTAAAGTTGTTGTGACTTTTAAGGCATTTCGAAATCTTCTGTTGATGAGGATGTAATCAATCTGGTTTCTGACCTTATTGTAAGGACTCTTCCATGTCCATAATCTCCTTAGATGTTGTTGATACTAGGTATTTACAATAATCATATCATGCTCTTTTGCCCACTGTACAAGTCTGCAACCTCTTTTATTCTGCTCCCCTATTTCATATTTCCCTACCGTGCACCCATCTTTTATTTCAAACTTCAGAATTAAATTCACCCATATTGATATTTAATTCAGAATACTTGCATTTCTTGAAAAATCATTATAAAATCCATCGATGCTGTCATCAATGTAGTCTGTCGATGGTGCATAAGCTTGAATGATATTGAGATCAAAAGATCTGCAAAATAACTTTACCAGTAATATTCTGTCTGACACAGTCCAATATCCTTTTATAGATTTTGATAGCTCCAGATCCATTATAGATTCTACCCCTCGCTGTTTTTTTCTCTTCTCCAGAATGGATTATTTTATAATCCTCGGATGTTATCATACACACTCATTTACATCTATTCTCACATATACCTAAAATGTTATTATTCAATTTGTTTCTAATTTCTTCCTTGATTTTGGCATCCCCACTCTAGTTCTAACGAATGTTCGCATTTAAAATGATGATACTCTTTTGCACTCAGTCGCCAGCTAACGGTCCAGAGTCACCTGATGCATATGACTAATCTTACAGCCGAAGTTGATCCTAAGGAGCACCCATTTACGCCGTTTATCTGATTTTCCATAAAACTACAAAACATTATTTTCACGACATCTGTAAAGAAGGTAGCTTCCCATTTTGCCTTCCTTCTTAGCATGACTATACTGGTCGATGTCTGTAGCCATTGTCTCCAGAAATAGATCTTCTGCCTACTGTTGTGAAGTTGGAGACCACAATCTACAACTATATGTTGACTGTTCTTCAACTTCATTCACCACCTAAACCCATGCCTTCACGTAACCCTAATCGGGGGGATAAACGGGTACTCCTCCTTGCCCAAGAGAGTCCCGTAGGTTTGCGGAGGGAAGGAGGCAACTTACTTCTCCTTAGATAGCAATAAGCTTATAGTTGACAGTCAATCAGGATTTCGACCAAAATATTCTGGCCATACGGCCCTAAAAACATGATAGAAAATTGGCACCAGAATATAAATAACAATAATTTATGTGGAATTGTGTTTATCGATTTCAGGAAAGCTGTTCTTTACCTCTATGTTGAAATTTCAGGAAAGCATTTGATATGGAAGGAATCAACATTGGGGGACGATGCATCAATAACATTAGATATGCAGATGATACAGTCTTGATTGCAGACAATGAACAGGACCTGCAAAATTTAGTAGATGCGATTGTTACACACAGTGAACAACTAGGGTTAGAATTAAATTGTAAAAAGACACAGATTATGGTCGTCACTAGGAAGAACGAAATACCACAATGTAATATACAGGTAAATGGGAATATTCTTCAACAAGTGAATAGGTACAATTATCTCGGAACAGTAATAACATCTGATGGGAGATGCCTTGAATTGATTAGAATCGCCATGGCAAAAGTAGCCTTTAGCAAGATGAAAAACATTCTGACCAATAAACAGATGTCATTTGAAACGAGAAAAATAGTGTTGAGGGGATACATAGAGCCTGTTCGTTTGTATGGATGTGAAACTTGGACAATGTGCAGTCAAGCTGAAAAACATCTGATGGCTGTAGAAATGTGGTTTCTTAGGAAAATGTAAAGAGTACCATGGACAGCCAGAAACACCAATGAACAAGTCCTTCAAGAAACAAATGAAGATCGTAAACTGATTAGAGACATTAGACGTAGACAATCACAATTTTTTGGGCATGTTATAAGAAGAAATGATTTGGAGAACTTGGTGAAAACTGGTAAGATCGAGGGGAACAGACCAAGGGGAAGACCTAGAAGCAAGTACCTGGATGGCTTGGCCTTGTGGCATGGTGGAGACAGAAACACGGAGCTGATCCACGACTCTAGTGATCGAGTGAGATGGCAGAACATGACCGCCCACGCTTACCGGCATGGCACATGGTGGATGGATGGATTTGATATGATAGATCATATAATTTTGATTAAAAAACTAGGGACAATGAAAATTGGCTCTAATGTTGTGACGCTAATAACATCTTTTCTGTCAAACAAAAAGCAAGTAGTATCACACAATAAATCTCTGTCCCAAACCACTACCTTCAATACTGGAGTACCGCAAGGCTCTATTCTTGGCCGTCTATTATTTGCCATATATATTAATGATCTACCTTTGCATCTTTCGTCGTCCTGCGATCTATTTGCAGACGACTGTACAGTGTATACAAACGCTGAAAGCAGTAAATTGCTGGAGTCGTCTTTGCAACAAGAATTAAATAAATGCTGCTTCTCATTGTGGAGTTATGATCACAGAACAAACATTTAGTACAAGTAAGTAAGGGCGCTTTTTATTCGTCATGTCTGAGTCGCATTGGGTTAATGTGGGTAGTCTCACATGTTTATAGACTAATCGAAACTCCATGCATGATGCAATAAATATAACTCCTGCTACCTTGACTTGCCAGGTGATTTCATCGTACCCATTTTAGGCTGGAAAGATCTAGGAGCAAGGGTACATTATTTTTTACAAGCACCTTGATGACAATTCGAACAGAAGACTACCGGGTCGTCAGGAAAAAAAAAAACGCTAGCGACTGAACAACATCGGAGCTGGCAATGCATATCATTCTGTATGATAGTTTCGGATTGGGTATCCTAAACCATTATTTGACTATTGTGAGGTATATTTTATATAGCTCGTGATTCTAGTAATCCACGGGGAGGGTTTCGCAACTCTCTTTTTATCCTCTCCAACTTCTGAAACATGCCATGCGTGCAAGGCATGTACTGAAACTGTACATCTGCGGAGGGACATGAGTATTATTATATAAGCAGGTCATAAGTTAACACGCCACACAAGCAGTGGCAGAGATTAGGCTACGTCGGTAATTGTTCCCACATGGATGTTTGATATTTCATTGACAGAAGATTTCCACCAAGGCACAGATGAACTCTTGTAATAATGAACGGGTGCCCCATCGTCTGACCAATAAAAGGAGGTAAGAAAGAAGCCGGTGTTTGAGGCTTGAGAAGACAAGCAGAACCAGCCGTCACACCGTGACATATCTGCAACACACACGCATAACTCATGAAAACTATTTAACGAGTAATGAGTATTAGCAGAAACAATTTTATTATGACAGAGTTCTACTACTTAAATTAATCGGCAGACCTTTTAACATAAAATTATTCAATGTGTGCCCCAACAGGAGAATGCAGTAAAGATAGTATATAGGGATTTTATAATGACATGGAGTCTGCTTTGAAGAACTAAAAAATTAAGAAATAAATATCATAATGGGTGACTTTAATGTAAAAGTAGGAAATCAAAACGTTGGATGCACAGTAGACAGCCATGGTTTGAGAGAGCGAAACGAAAGAGGACACCGACTTGTAGAATGGGCAAAAAAGCAGGAGATGATTGTAGGAAACACCTGGTTTAAACAAATTTCTAGAAGATTATGGACATGGAGGTGTACTGAAAGCAGGAAGAGAAACCAGATTCATTACATCCTGATAACCAGAAGGTTTCGAAATGCATTAACAATAGCACAAACAGTTCCCAATGATGACTGTTCCAATAACATATTGATTACAGGCACACTGAGGGCAAAGTTAAAGAAAGTCAAGTATGCAACAGGAAACACTAAATATGATCTGCGCACGTTGCAAAATGGCAACGAAATACAAGACAATTTTAACACAGAAGTAAAGAATTGATTTGATATATTGTCTCATCTAGAGATCCTATTTCAAGATGTGAATGATCAATGGGAAATATTGAAGAATTAAATCAGTGTGGCTGCAGAAACAACTATTCCAAAATTAAAGAAAGTGGGTCGTAAGAAATTGATGACTGAAATAATTTTTACAACTAATGGAAACAAGAAGACACAATAAAAATAATCCTGCCAAATATGAAGAAATTCACAGAAAGAATACGAACATTATATAAGAAGGCAAAAGAAGCATGGCTTGAGAAAAGCTGCATACAAATTGAAAATCAACACAACAGTAAATATACCAAATCAATGCACAAAATAATTCAGGAGTTTACTAATACAAGAATACTTACACCAGCTAGCTGCCTAAATACAAAAGATTAACAAATCACAATAGAAAACGATCAGATTTAACATGCATGGTCAGATTATGTGAAACACCTTTATGTTTTAACAGAGAAGAACAGTATGATATGCGAAATAATAAAAGGACCGCCAAATTTGAAGATGGAGGTTCAGAATGTTCATAACCATATGAAAACAGATTAAACCCCTATTCAGATAACATCACAACAGAAATAATTAATGCTTTAGAAGAATATGGAATAGATCAAGTCACCGGACTGCTGAACACAATATATGATAGAGAGATATACCTTCTGAATTATTTAATTCTGTATTTATTGCAATCCCGAAGAAATCAGGAGCCTTGGAATGTGATCAACATCGAACACTTAGTATAATGAGTCACAACACGAAGATTTTGCTAAGAATTATCATGCAAAGAGTGAGGAAGAAAATACATCCTGAAATAGGAGAATAATAATGTGGGTTTGTAGAAGGCAAGGACACCGTAAATGTTGTGTATGTTCTGCGAACAGTAAGTGAACGTTCTATAGAAGTAAACAAAGATCTATATCTTTGCTTTATTGACTATACAATGGCTTTCGACAGAGTAAGACATGTCAACATGGTAGAGATGCTTGCAGATCTTCAAAATGATGGGAAAGACATTAGACTTATAAAAAACATATATTAGAAACAACAAGCTGCCATAATGATTGATGATGAAGTGGGTCAATATCAGCTTATTAAGAGAGGTGTGAGACAGGGATGTGTAATGTCTCCGGATGATTTTTCTCTATGCAGTGAAAATATTTTCAGAAATCAAGAAGATATAAATGGAATCATCATAGGAGGACGAAACATCAATAACATTATATATGCAGATGATACAGTATTGATTGCAGACCATGAGTAGGAACTGCAACATTTAGTAGATGCGGTTGTTACACACAGTGAGCAACTAGGGTTATAATTAAATTGTAAGTATTCACAGATTATAGTCGTCACTGGGAAGAACGAAATACCACAATGTAATATACAAGTAAATGGGAATATTCTTCAACAAGTGAATCTGTATAATTATTTGAAACAGTAATACCATCTGATGGGAGATGCCTTGAAGAGATTAGAACAAGAATCGCCATGGCGAAAGTAGCCTTTAGCAAGATGAAAAACATACTGACCAATAAAATGATGTCAATTGAAACGAGAACAAGAGTGTTGGGGTGCTACATAGAGCTTGTACCTTTGTATGGATGTGAAGCGTGGACAATAAGCAGTCAAGCTGAAAAACATCTGATGGCTATGGAAATGTGGTTTCTGGGGAGACTGTAAAGAATACAATGGACAGACAGAAAAAAAATCAATGACCAAGTCCTATAAGAAACAAATGAAAATGGTAAATTGATTAGAGAAATTAGACGTAGAATGTCAAAATGATTTGGACATGTTATGAAAAGAAATAAATTGGAGAACTTGGTGACAACTGGCCAGATCGAGGGAAGAGAACAAGGGGAAGACAGAGAGTAAATACCTGGATGGCTTGACTACGTGGCATGGTCGAGACACGAACACTGAGCTGATCCACGACTCTTGTGATCGGGTGAAATGGCGAATCATGACCACCCACGCTTTCCGGCATGACACATGATGGATGGATGGATATAATAATGAGGTGGCATAAATACATAAAAATGATGAAGGAGGAGCACTATGAACTTAAGAAAGTAACTTAGAAGGTCCACCTATTCTAAAGGAAAGACACCGACGGTCCTAGACAACTGATTGATTTCGTCACCGACTCCAGCTACTGTCCGTGAGCCTAATCCACCTGGCTCTTTATAAGCATATTCATTGAGTCACCGGGAAAACATGTCTGGGTGAAAGTATATGTCTCACTCGAAATAGAAGAATTCATAAAACACCTGGAGTAGTGAAATATATTTACAGGCAAGAGTAAAATGAGGAGGGGAAGAACAAAGCGGCAGGAGAGAGGTAAGAACGGAACGGTCTGGAGAGAGTTGATCCAGGGCCTGTGCCCTGGTGGGGAATAAAGGCCGAATAAGGAAAGAGACGACCATCCCTATCATACAATTGTCAACATGTGAGAAACAACAAGGCATTGATTTCAATATGCATATATTAATATTTGAGAATCCTTTTGTCAGTGTTATTACCTTGTAAATATTACCATTCGAGAATGATGAGTCGCTAATATCAACATAAACATATCCATATTTTAGAACACACATGTTATTTATATCACACACACGTGAGAAACTATTTGAGAAACAATGTGTCATTGGTACGACCACAATCATGTAAACATTAGAGAAACAGTGTGCAACCTAACTTACCACACACGTGTACACTTTAGAGAAACGACGTGTCACTTCTAAGACCACGCAAATATAAACATTTTAGACACACTGTGCCACTTCTATGACCACACAAATATAAACATTTTAGACACACTGTGCCACTTCTATGACCACACAAATCTAAACATTTTAGACACACTGTGCCACTTCTATGACCACACAAATATAAACATTTTAGACACAATGTGCCACTTCTATGACCACACAAATATAAACATTTTAGACACATTGTGCCACTTTTATGACCACACAAATATAAACATTTTAGACACACTGTGCCACTTCGATGACCACACAAATATAAACATTTTAGACACATTGTCCCACTTCTAAGACCACACAAATATAAACATTTTAGACACACTGTGCCACTTCTATGACCACACAAATATAAATATTTTAGACACACTGTGCCACTTCTATGACCACACAAATATAAACATTTTAGACACACTGTGCCACTTCTATGACAACACAAATATAAACATTTTAGACACACTGTGCCACTTCTATGACCACACAAATATAAACATTTTAGACACACTGCGCCACTTCTAAGACCACACAAATATAAACATTTTAGAAACACTGAGCCACTTCTGAGACCACACAAATATAAACATATTAGAGACACTGTGCCACTTCTATGACCACACAAATATAAACATTTTAGACACACTGTGCCACTTCTATGACCACACAAATATAAACATTTTAGACACACTATGCCACTTCTATGACCACACAAATATAAACATTTTAGACACACTGCGCCACTTCTAAGACCACACAAATATAAACATTTTAGAAACACTGAGGCACTTCTGAGACCACACAAATATAAACATATTAGACACACTGTGCCACTTCTATGACCACACAAATATAAACATTTTAGACACACTGTGCCACTTCTATGACCACACAAATATAAACATTTTAGACACAATGTGCCACTTCTATGACCACACAAATATAAACATTTTAGACACACTGTGCCACTTCTAAGACCACACAAATATAAACATTTTAGACACACTGTGCCACTTCTAAGACCAAACAAATATAAACATTTTAGACACACTGTGCCACTTCTATGACCACACAAATATAAACATTTTAGACACAATGTGCCACTTCTATGACCACACAAATATAAACATTTTAGACACATTGTGCCACTTTTATGACCACACAAATATAAACATTTTAGACACACTGTGCCACTTCGATGACCACACAAATATAAACATTTTAGACACATTGTCCCACTTCTAAGACCACACAAATATAAACATTTTAGACACACTGTGCCACTTCTATGACCACACAAATATAAATATTTTAGACACACTGTGCCACTTCTATGACCACACAAATATAAACATTTTAGACACACTGTGCCACTTCTATGACAACACAAATATAAACATTTTAGACACACTGTGCCACTTCTATGACCACACAAATATAAACATTTTAGACACACTGCGCCACTTCTAAGACCACACAAATATAAACATTTTAGAAACACTGAGCCACTTCTGAGACCACACAAATATAAACATATTAGAGACACTGTGCCACTTCTATGACCACACAAATATAAACATTTTAGACACACTGTGCCACTTCTATGACCACACAAATATAAACATTTTAGACACACTATGCCACTTCTATGACCACACAAATATAAACATTTTAGACACACTGCGCCACTTCTAAGACCACACAAATATAAACATTTTAGAAACACTGAGGCACTTCTGAGACCACACAAATATAAACATATTAGACACACTGTGCCACTTCTATGACCACACAAATATAAACATTTTAGACACACTGTGCCACTTCTATGACCACACAAATATAAACATTTTAGACACAATGTGCCACTTCTATGACCACACAAATATAAACATTTTAGACACACTGTGCCACTTCTAAGACCACACAAATATAAACATTTTAGACACACTGTGCCACTTCTAAGACCAAACAAATATAAACATTTTAGACACACTGTGCCACTTCTATGACCACACAAATATAAACATTTTAGACACACTGTGACACTTCTAAGACCACACAAATATAAAAATTTTAGACACACTGTGCCACTTCTAAGACCACACAAATATAAACATTTTAGACACACTGTGCCACTTCTAAGACCACACAAATATAAACATTTTAGACACACTGTGCCACTTCTATGACCACACAAATATAAACATTTTAGACACACTGTGCCACTTCTATGACCACACAAATATAAACATTTTAGACACACTGCGCCACTTCTATGACCACATACATGTAACAATTTTAGAAACAGTGAAACATTTATTACCATACGCATGTACACATATTAATAACAATGCATAAGGTGTAAACCGCATGTGGATGAATAATTGAAAGCGCTGATGGCATTTACCTGACCACACAAATGATGACAGTCGAGAATTAATTTTACCATATGCATGTTAACATCTCAAAGCCTATATACTATACCGATGTTAAAATTTGTGATGTTGTGTGTCATTACTTTAGAACAAAAATTTTAACATGTGTGAATAATGTATCATTGTATTCTCCACGTAGGTGTTAACACTAGAAAACAAATGTGTTACTGACATTGCTATGAATATATTATCATTTCAGAGCACACGTGTTACGTTACTAATATTACTGCACACCTGTTAACAATTAAGAATCAATGTGACATTGGAATTATCAAACCAATGTTAATATTTGTGAAATTAAGTGTTATTTAGTTTATCAAACACACGTTAACATATGAAAACCTCAATGCAATTACTTTAGCACACATATGTTAGCATTTAAAAACAAATGTGTTCTTAATTTTACCATATAGATGTGAATATTTTACAAGAAATATATTAACATTTGAGAGCAATGTATCATTGATAAACAGGCGAGTTGGCGTAGCAATTAGGAGGTTACGTTAATAATTGCATGAGTGTAGTCAGTCGTGGTTATGGTACCAGTGCCAAATATAGGCAAAAACTGGCCTCCTATTCTTCCCGTGCATTAAAGCATACAATTGTAATGATTTTAAAACAACTTCAATACTCACTGATTATCATGAAAGTAGATGTATCTATAAAGCGTATAACAAAAAGTAACAAGAATAGTGTGACGGATAATAACATCTATATAACGTACTTAAATATAACAGTATATCAACAGTCATAATTGCGTAAGGCATATTCTAATCTTCTCAGTAAGAGCATTATTCTGTCATAATCCCATCCATTGCGGTAGACGAGGACACGAGATTGCTGAAACAACGGTCAAGGAAAGCTCTAGGACACAACAGTCACATGTTACAGGCACCATCAGCATGGGAATTCTTCGTGGGCTTCTGAAGCAGGGGCTGGGGGTGAGGACATGTAGGAATGCCCATAATGCAAAGACTTTGATTCTTAATTCCATATTCTACTCCAATTACATTATATGAAAAACGGAATCAATAAAGACGTTCAGAAAGTGACATGTTCAGCAACAGAGTGACTATTATTTATATTATTGGATATGACTTTCCAAGTTCCAATCTGTAGACTCTGAGCAATTTATACTAGATTCCACAGCCAGATGTACACATAGAGACGATAGCTATATGCGCATGCAGGCAGGCATCTCAACCTGCAGAACAGCATCTACAACAGTGAACCACCCAGACAGACACTTCCATCCTATGACCGAATGGAGCATATTTGAAACAATGAAACGGAGTATAAAATATAATAATATTGTTAACCGTATCACTTTCAACCAGTATCGTGAAGAGTTGTATCACATATCACCTTCATTATTATGTGACTTGCAAGCTGGCTTAGGTGTTTATGTCTTTCCATAGGTCTATGTCCGTGGTGCATTTCATCATCTGTTGATATTTCTACATTACGCCGTCTCAGACCATCCATCATTATTTGTCTAGGCATGCCTCTGACTATTTTCCCACTGATCTTTCCAGATGTCATGATATTCTCCAGTAACTCTCATTTCTTCACATTACCACAGAAAATTGTTTGTATCTTCCATATAGTTGAATAAATAGTTGAAAGTCTGAATCGACAACTCCCAGAAGAACCGTCAGATACCAAACATGCAGAAGGTGACCTGGATATCAACTTCGAGAAGCATTCCTAAGAAAACATTAGTAGACTTATCAAACTTATGTAGGATAAGAAAGCTGCTGGCCCAAATGACAGAATCATACACCTTTTCTTGTAATAATTTAAACAAGGATGAGGAATTATATAAGATGACTGTCGTGTTTGGGAGTGTAATTAAAGCTCAAGGTTGAAAGCGCGAATCGCCTTGAGCGAGAAGCACACTTTCGACCGAGTTCAAGAGAAAAAGCCCTCTCGAAAACACGACACTCGCGCTGAGACAGTGGTAGCGGACAGACCGGCTCTGACTCGATATGGGCAATGGCAACATTTATATTGTCGTCGATGTGTTATAGTTTTAGAGTTTTATATGAGTGTAGTAGTGATTGATGGCACGATGTTGTGAGTATGTTAAAAGTTGTAAAAGTGTTATGAATTATGACAAGAGAAATAGTAAGTTTGAACACACCGATATTCTGTTGTACTTCAAGTTCTTAAATGTTGTGTGTCATCCATGAACGAAGTACCACAATGTAATATACAAGTAAATGGGGATATTCTTCAACAAGTGAATCGGTACAACTATCTCGTAACAGTAATAACATCTGATGGGAGATGTCTTGAAGAGATTAGAACAAGAATCGCCATGGCGAAAGTAGCCTTTAGCAAGATGAAAAACATTCTGACCAATAAGATGATGTCAATTGAAACGAGAAAAAGAGTGTTGAGGGGACACATAGAGCCTGTTCTTTTGTATGGATGTGAAATTTGGACAATTTGCAGTCAAGCTGAAAAACATCTGATGGCTGCGGAAATGTGGTTTCTGAGGAAAACGTAAAGAATACCATGGACAGATAGAAAAACCAATGACCAAGTACTACAAGAGACAAATGAGAATCGTAGATTGATTAGAGAAATTAGACGTAGACAGTCAAAATGTTTTGGACATGTTATGAGAAGAAATGGACTGGAGAACTTAGTGACAACTGGCAAGATCGAAGGGAACAGACCAAGAGGAAGACCGAGAGGAAAATACTTGGATGGCTTGGCCACATGGCATGGACGAGGCAGGAACACTGAGCTGATCCACGACTCTGGTGATCGAGTGAAATGGCGAATCATGACCGCCCACGCTTTCCGGCATGGCACATGATTGATTGATTGATTGTCATCCATGACAATGTAGTTCTATAAATAACACAACAAACCACTCGATTACTATATAACCAGCCATTCAAACCAATATCGAAGCTACTCATATAAAGCCAATATTTTCACTCATGACAATGACAAAAGATAAGAGGGGTTTTCACAGTACCAGAAAATGTGTGAATGAATCACCAAAAAACCGAGAAGTAGATTGTGAGCTATACTGAAACACGATTACTCCCCCGATGTGTCTCCACCTTGACGTGGTGGGGGAGCTTGCGTGTCCCATCGACCCCATTTGCTTGCCGATGGATGAAAAACTACATATCGGACAGCTTATGGGATAGGGACCAGACTAAGAGACACACAACCTGCTGCTCTGCAGGTAGACTGAGGATAACAGTCAAAATTTTTAATTAGGTACACGAAGGCAGAAGACCTTGGTCCGGACAAAACTATAAGGCTCTCTGTCAAGGGCTGTGGCTGAAGCCACAAACCCGCGGATCTGAGAGTCGGGCCGATACACACCTACCGATAAATAGAGGTAGATACTGAGCACGCTACATGCCCAGTTCTGATACTGTGAGGTTGAAGGCTCTCAGCTGGGGGATATGAGGGATCCCCGGATGAGAGGGCCTGGCCGTTTCTCGCTCACTGCTGCACGGAGGTAAGGTGCTGAGCCGGCAACACATGTAGCATACCTCGTGCGCGAGAATAAAAATGCAGAAAGTGCCCCAGTCGAATGAAATGGCTACGAAAACTGTCTGTATCTAACACATAGAGTGTAGACAAAAGTGAAAAAAAACGTCTCAATAACACAAAATGGAACGCGCGGCTAGCGAATCCATTGCGTGGTCCGAAATCAAAAGCAAAAGCTTACCGAACGGATGTCGCCCGCAGTCTGACCGTTCCTGGTGTGTGCTTGAAATGGAAACAAATAGGTATTTTAAACTCCTGCGAAAAAAAACGAACTAAACATCAACAAACGTTGCACATACCTTACAAGGAGATCCACGTGTCGCGAAATACAGGTGAAAAATCCGAAATCAGAAGCACTCAATAAATATAAAAATGAATAATAAAATAAGATAAAATACACACGAACGCATACAATACGACACACAGACGTTTCGATTCTCAGAATCTTTGTCAATGACAACACAGCTAACAACGAGATACAGCAAACGAAAGACCACAGTATACTAACACACGATCTATAACTTAGCCATGTGAGGCCGAAAAGGTGACTTGGCCAGCTGAATTAAAAATGGGTTGCCAAAAAGGATTTGAGTAGCCAAAAATATGTGAACAGTCTGCTATGAAAATATAGGAATGTGAGGACAATTAAGTCTAGATATGGGGGGAGGGGGCAGCATAGTAATAGATAGTGTGAACAATTGGGGAAGATGCCACAGTTATACTGTAGCGTCCACAACCGTATTAATTCCGGCTGGGTGGATGCATCCCAGATTGTTGATTAGCTGGCATTAAATTTTAAGTCTGACGCAGCTATTGGAGAAGCAGGGTTTTAATGCGGTGACACATGCATCGTCGGATCCATTATGGTTGGAGGAATTGAAATGGTTGGGGACAGGTTTGTCAGCGCCCTTATTGATGTCCCTGAGGTGTTCCCTGAAACGATCCGCAAGACGTCTGCCCGTTTGGCCAATGTATTTCATGTCACATCGTTTGCAGATGATAACATGAATCAGATTGCGGGATGTGCAAGTGAAAGAATCTTTCAAGGTGAAGGTACCTCGGGGAAATGCAATCTCTGGTGTCTGAACAACGTATGGGCATGTCAAACAGTTCCTACGATGGCATTCGAATGTGCCCACGGATGAAGTAACCGTGGGGAGGCGACTATGCACAAGGTGGTCTCTGAGGCTCTGGTTACCACGGAAAATTACCCTGGGGCCATTGGAGTGTGTGCTCGAGCGACCAGTAAGTAACAAGCGAGATGCCCAACACATGGAAGTGAGGAACCAAAGCAGCCATGAGCAGGACGTCGCAACTCCTTGGGTGAGCCCAGTCTCAGAGCAATATGTGCCGGCTCTGCAATTATGGAAGCCTCCTTGGATAGCCGTGGATAGGCCCATGGTCTGCCCCTGCCTTCCCTTGAGGGTTAACCGTGATGTCGATGATCGTTCTATCTTGACCAGCTGAGATGTGGGCGTCATCACAACAAAAAGTCTAACGTGCCTCGAAACCCGAGGAAGCTAACCTCATTAAAAAATGCCTGCTGAAGTCGGAAGTGCCGTCCTACGGGTGCCAAACTAAAAATTGGCACTACGCATTTACGTCCGAGAGAAATGTCTCGTCCGAATGTCTCTCGTGCTAGGAACAGCTCTGACTACCTGGTTTCCGAATGCCGCTCTTGTTCGAAACAGCTCTGACTAGGTAGTTTTCCGAATGTCTGTCGTGCAGCTCTGACGGGCGCAACGATAAGCACATGTCCGAAAACTCGCTGAGTGGATACCGTTTGCAGACCTGTCTGGTTTTGTGCGGGAACGGCCCGGGGCGATCGAAATGCCCAATATATTGAAGTGAGGAATTAAAGCAGCCATGAGCAGGACGTGACGAATCCCTTGGTGAGCCCAGTACCAGGGCGCTATGTGTCGGCCCTGCAACTATGGAAGCAACCTTGGATGGGGGAAAATGCTATGGACTGTCCCTTCCTTCTCTTGAGGGATGACCGAAGTCCTCGACTGTTCCAACTTGACCAGCTGAGATGTGGACGGTACCACAAAAGTGAGAGTCTCCCAGGAATGCTAACCTGGTCAAAAATGCACGGATAAGCCGGATGTGTTGACCTAAGGGTTTTCAACCCAAGGGTGCCTAACGCACACCGCAATGACATCTGAAAAAAAAAACACTCCGGATGAACGAAAAGAAGAAGAAGAAGAAACACGATTACAATAAACAGAAAATGTGTGGAAATCTAAAGAAATGAAACTCATCACCAAATTTAGACTATTTAATTATGAACTTTAAAAAAGCGTTGCTGTATGGATAAGAAACAAGTGGAACGATTAAATTAATTGGTAAACAAATGCAAGCATTTATTAAGTGCTGCCTGCACTGGATACAATAAATAAAATGATATGAAAGAATAACAAATGTGGAGCTCATGGAGATAAATAAATGAATACGAGTTAATCAAGAGTCGGGAGAAAGTCGCTGGCTATAGATAGGACACGCATTGCAAAAATCTGCCCATGGTTTAACAGGAGCATTATTTGTTCGGAATCCATAGGCCAAGCCAAATAGAATGATATATAAATCACACTGAGGAGAATATCACAGACATAAATTACTATTACTCAGAGAACATGGACATATCTGCATGAGACAGCAAGGGGTAGGACAACATTGGAGTGATCTGGTTGAGGACCTATAAACAATATGTGGTAAAATATGAAAGAAGAAAGAGTAGCCACTTGTACGTGGTGAACACAAAACATGTCACAATAGCAGTATCTTCCACTATGTTGTGCTTTCAGAAAGGCGTTTGTGCAAAAATGCAGTTATCGACAGCAGTACATTGTGCGATGAAACCAGCGAAATATAAGGTACAGACTGCAGTACAAAATGACATACAAATAATTAATGAGACAATTACAATATTACCGTGGGATAAGTAAATTGACATACCCACATATTCTGATAGACACTACATATTGATAGCCAATGAAAGGTGTACATGAGATTCTCTATATCAGGATACATTAGCAGATTCTTAGATTGGTAACACTGTGTCTAGCTTGCATCGTTAAATTTTGTCTCTTTAAATGTGTATCTTCCCAACGTTAACGTCTGCCCCGGCGTGGAGCAGGATATCCACAATGTCCTCACGACCTTGCCAAGCACCCAGTGACAATGGAGTACATCTGTTGCAGTCTTCAGCATTGACTGTTGCCCCAGCGCGGATGAGAACTTCCACCAGCTCCCTATGACCATTTATACAGGCAGAGTGCAATGGAGTCCTACTGTTCTCATCGGCAGCATCCACATCTGCCCCAGCACTGACCAGCAGATCAACAATCTCTGTACGACCTTTGTCCACACCCACGTGTAATGGGGTAATCTTTCTGGAATCTTCTGCATTTATGTTGGCTCCAGCTTTGAGCAAGATGTCTGCGACACCTTTACGACAATGTTCAGCACATAAGTGCAATGGTGTTCTGTTATTCTCATCTTCAGCATTCAGTTTGGCTCCAGCGTTTAGAAGAATGGTTGTAATCATTACCCAGCCTTGCCTAGCACTCAGATGTAATGGTGTTCTGTCTCTGCCATCTTCACAATTTACGTCTGCTCCACCGTCAAGGAGCCATTTTATAATTGTTATATGACCTATAACAACACTCATGTGTAATGGAGTTCTGTTATCATCATTTTTTGCATTCAGATCAGCTCCAGCTTTAAGAAGGCCGCGTGTAATTTGCACATATTCATACACAGCTATTACGTGTAATGTGTTTTTAGATGTGTCATCTCTAGCATCAACATTTGCACCACCTTTGACAAGCACGTCAACAACGCGTGCATCGTGGAAGACATGACACATGTGTAGTGGAGTCCGTTTCTTAATATCTTCAGCATTACAATTCGCGCCAGCTTTAATGAGCATTTGCGCGAGGTTTATGAAACGATTGCTTACGCTCAAGTGCAAAGGAGTCTGTTTTCTGAAGTCTTCAGCATTCACGTTAGCTCCAGCTTTTATAAGAATGTCTGCAAGTATCCTATGACCGTACAACGCACACAGATGTAACGGTGTTCTGTTGGTGCAATCTACGGCATTAATGTTTGCACCGGCTTTTATTATAATTGCATCAATTATATAGTTATTAATCATAGCGACACCTGCAGATTCTTCCACAGAATTCAACAAAGTGCTAAATGGGTTCCTGTTGTGTCCGTGAATACTCGAGTGCAGCGGGGTATTCTTGTGGTCATCTTCAGCATTAACATCCGCTCCGGAGTTAAGTAGAATTACAACAAGTTCAGTACAGCCATTAAAGGCACTGATATGTAATGGAGTTTTGTGATCCACACAGGCAGCATTCACAACTGCTCGGGCTTGGATAAATAGTTCAGCAAGATGTGTATGTGTCTTTTCAGCGCTAAAATATAGTGGCGTTCTACCCATGACATCTGTAGAATTAACATCTGCTCCACCTTGGAGAAGCAGTTCAGCAATGTGCCTATCATTGTTTTCAGTACAAAGATGCAGTGACGTCTGACCAACATCATCTGTGTAATTAGCATCTGCTCCAGCTTGTAGAAGGAGCTCAACAGCCTGTTTATGATGGTTTTCAACACTGTAATGCAGTGAAGTCCTTCCTCTATCATCTCTAGAAGTTACATCGGCTCCAGAACTGAGGAGAATGCGAACAATCTCTTCAGTCTGTTTATGCTTGTGTTCAACACTGTAATGCAGTGAAGTCCTTCCTCTATCATTTCTAGAAGTTACATCGGCTCCAGTACTGAGGAGAATGCGAACAATTTCATCATGACCAATGAGACCGCTACATATCAGGGGAGTTCGCTTCTTGTTATCTTCGCCATTAACGTCTGCTCCAGCTTTGAGTAGAACACTGACGGTTTTTGAGTACCCCTTAAGAACGCTGCGGTGAAGTGGAGTTACTTTGCTGTTACGTTTAGTACCAATGTGTGCTCCAGATCTGATAAGTAGGTCAACCACGTCAGCGTGCCCTTTAGCGACACTCAACTCTAG
>OY992880.1:5806714-5986507 GCA_963921405.1 Cepaea hortensis | reverse complement strand
GGTAACCCTTGAGAACGCTGCGGTGAAGTGGTATCACGTTGTCACAGTTAGTACCGATGTGTGCTCCAGATCTGACGATCAGGTCAACAACGTCTGTGTGTCCTTTAACGACACTCCACTCTAAAGCTGTGCTGTTCAAGTGGTCTTCAGCATTTACATCGGCTCCAGCTTTGATCAGACATTCCACAATGTCTCTGTGGCCATTTAGAGCACACAAGTGTAACGGAGTCCTTTGTTTGTTATCTTGTAAATTCACATTAGCCCCAGCTGTGACAAGTATTTTAACGATTTCTGTCTGGCCATGTGACAGACTACAGAACAAGGCATTTCTGTTACACTTATCAACTGCATTGACGTTTGCTCCTTCTCTGACTAACATTTCAACAATTGCTGTATGCCCTCTCCCAGCAGGCCCAGTGTAATGGAGTACTCTTGTTGACATCTTCAACGTTAACATCCGCCCCAGCTCTGAGCAGAAGATCAACAAGGGCAGCATTACCATTTAAAGTCACCAGGTGTAGTGGAGTTCGTTGGTTCGAATCCTGAACGTTAATGTTAGCTTCAGCACGAATGATGATCTCAACAATTCTTTGAAGGCACTTCAGAGCAGCCGAGTGTAAGAGTGTTCTGTTGTTGGCACAGATAGCATTGACACTAACTCCATGTCGCAGAAGTATCTCAAGAATGTCTTTATGATTATCTGATGTACACAAGTGCAATGGCGTCCGTTCTTGTTTATCCCGAGCGTTTACATCTGCTCCTTCCCCGATAAGTAACTGAACTACCTGCTTATGCCGTTTGCCAACACCAAGATGTAGTGCCGTGCACTTTCCGTCATCTTCAGCATTAACATTTGCTCCAGCCTTGATGAGAATGGCTGCAGTCTCTCTATGACCATGGAATACACTGCAGTGTAATGGCGTTCTTTTGCATTTATTTACAACATTCACATTTGCTTTGGCCTCAAGAAGTATTTCAACAATTCCCTTGTGACCGTTAAAAGCACTGAGGTGTAAGGCAGTGTTGTGTATATCATCTTCTGCATCAACATGTGCCCCAGCTTTGAGAAGAACCCCAACGATGTCTGTATGTCCCTTGCCTACAGCCCAGTGCAGGGGAGTGCTCTGTCTGTAGTCTTCAGCATTGACACTAGCCCCAGCTTGTACAAGGAGTTCCACAATCTCGGTATGGCCCTTTACAGCCGACCAGTGTAGTGGTGTCCTTCGGCTCTTAAATCTCATTTCTGTGATTTTTACATTGTGAAACCTCCTGTCTCTAAAAAGACGCTCAGACACCACATAACCTATGATTGAAGAGTGTCTTTTCCTTCTGCGGCTGTTATCTTCAGCGTTCACATTTGCCCCAGCTCTAATAAGCATTTTCACAATTTGCTTATGTCCCTTGGTAACACTACCGTGTAACGGAGTGCTTCTTCCGATGTCTGAGGCATTTACATTAGCTCCAGATTTCAGAAGTAAGTTAACCATTTCTGTGTGACCATTCACAGCTGACAGGTGTAACGCTGATGGTATTATGTTTTTCACATCTTCACTGTCAACATTGGCGCCGGCTTTGAGAAGAATTTCAGCAATGTCTATGCGACCATTCATAGCAGACACCTGTATTGGAGAATATTTGGTGTAGTTTTGCGCATGGTCGTTTTCAACACTGCAGTACGTTGGGTTATTTATAGCCAGACCTGTACTTTGTATATCTGCTTCAGATTTGACTAAATTGTGAACAGCTCCAGCATAATTCTTGAGGTTATCGCAACGCAATAGTGTGATGTTTCCGCAAGTTTCACAATTAACATCTGCTCCAGCTCCTACAAGAACCTCAACAACATCTGTGTGACCTTTGTATGCAGCCATGAGCAGCGGAGTGACATTGTTACCGTCAGCCACATCCGACTTGCTCCAGCCGAGAGAAGTCCCACAGTGATATCCTTACAGCCATAGAAAGCACACACGTGTAGCGGGGATAGCTTGGTGTTGTCGTCAAGGTTACCGTGTGCCCCAGTTGCTAGAAGTTCTTTAACTAAATATGTGCGGCCACTGGAAGCGCACAAGTGTAGTAGCATAATCCATCTCTTAGCTTCCTCTATGACATTTGCCCCAAATTTAAGAAAAGTGTCTTTGATTGTCATGTGACCCATTTTGTCACCTGAATGTATGAGAGGTTTGTCACATGATTTATCACCTGAATCTAGTAGTGTCTTGCTACCAGTTTTTTCACCTGAATCTACTAGTGTCTTGTCAACACTTTTGTCACTTGAATTTATTAGTGTCTTGTTACCAGATTTGTCACCAGTACTTATTAGCGTCTTGTCACCTGAATCAACGTGCATCTTGTCACCAGTTTTGCCAGCTGAATCTATGTACGTCTTGTCACAATTTCGGTCACCTGCATCTACTAGTGTGTTGTCGCCATTGTTAACATCTGCAACTTCAAGTACCAAGTTAACATTTGTGGTGCCTGAATCGATGAGTGTATGGTCAACAGTATTGTCACATGAATTACCTTCTACCTTGTCACCAGTTTTGTCAGCTGAATCTATTAGTGTCTTGTAACCGGTTTTGTCACCTGAATCTATTAGTGTCTCGTCAGCAGTATTGTCACATGAATCTGCATGTGCCTTGTAACCGGTTTTGTCACCTGAGTCTAGTTGTTTATTGTCAGCATTTCTGCCAGCAGAATCTATTAGTGGGTTGTCACATGGTTTATCACCTGAATCTATTGGTGAATTGTCACATGGTTTATCACCTGAATCTATTGGTTGCTTATCACATGGTTTATCACCTGAATCTATTACTGGGTTGTCACATGGTTTATCAACTGAATCTATTAGTGGGTTGTCACATGGTTTATCACCTGAATCTATTGGTGGGTTGTCACATAGTTTATCACCTGCATCTATTAGTGGGTTGTCACATGGTTTATCACCTGAATCTATTAGTGGGTTGTCACATGGTTTATCACCTGAATCTATTGGTGGGTTGTCACAACGTTTATCACCTGAATCTATTGGTGGGTTGTCACATGATTTATCACCTGAATCTATTGGTGGGTTGTCACATGGTTTATCACCTGAATCTACTGGTGGGTTGTCACATGGTTTACCACCTGAATCTATTGGTGGGTTGTCACATGATTTAACACCTGAATCTATTGGTGGGTTGTCACATGATTTATCACCTGAATCTATTGGTGGGTTTTCCCATGGTTTATCACTTGAAATTAGTGGTGGGTTGTCACATGGTTTATCACCTGAATCTATTGATGGGTTGTCACATGGTTTATTACCTGAATCTATTGGTGGGTTGTCACATTGTTTATCGCCTGAATCTATTGGTGGGTTGTCACATGGTTTACCACCTGAATCTATTGGTGGGTTATCACATGGTTTATCACCTGAATCTATTGGTGGATTGTCACATGGTTTATCACCTGAATCTATTCTGGACGTTTTGCTAGTTGTGACAACTGGGTGTAGTGACTTGCAGTAGGTATCTGCTTCAGAAGCCATGTTGTGCCTTTGTATAAAACCCGGTTTTTGTTTCAACTGTCGTATGAAGCTGTGAAAGAATATCATGTAAATTGTTATCATAATATATTTAGTTTTGTTCACTATACATTAACATAATGCTTTGTTTAACTGTCAACATAACTACATATTAACAAAAGCTTTATGTCAAATGCGATTGTTAAATGAGGTTTTAGATGACTATAGATAGAACATGCAGTGGCGTCACTGGGGTTGGTGTCACCCAGTGCGGTAAACTCTTGGTGTCACCCCTCTAGAGCAGCTCTGAGCTCTGAGTCTTATTCATTTAAGCACCAGACGCTCTGCAAGGTGGCACCCTGTGCCTGCTAATGTATTTAACAATGAACGGTTATGAAACCCGACTAGACATATGTCTGCTTTGTCAAATTTGCAATTTTTTTATTTTGGTGTCACCCCTTGATGGTGTCACCCGGTGCGGCCCGCACCCCCCGCACCCCCCTAGTGACGCCCCTAAGAACATGTACGAATGCAGTGATTACTAACGCAATCGCTGCATACACCGTTCAGAACTACAGCTTTAATTCTATTTGAATGCAGACACAAGAATCAAATAGAAGTAACATGCTGCTATATTCAGAAAATATTATTTGTGGACACAAGAATCGCATAGAAATAACATGTTGCTATATGCAGCAAATATATTAGGCCAACTTACAGAGTCAATAGTCAGTATTCTTACACTTGGGGACGTAACATCAGTAACAATGTTTGGTACACTGATACCGTATTATTGACAAAGTTTACACTACACACCTCAAGAATCAACTCTCGACGATCATATATGGGGCGGGTATACAGGCAGCTAACTGTGTTCTGAATGTTACTATTGTATTCATGTACATTGTACACTCTAGAAGCAAACAAAAGCAAAACAATTGTTAAGAAAACTGCAGAGACATGATACATGAATACAGATTTAGCACATGTACAGAGACACAGATTGTCGGTCATAATGATCACATTAAACACAGACAAAATATGGAAGAGCATTAGTGGCAATGTTTCGTGATACGGTTGCCTAGGATAATTCAATCAATCAGGTGCCGTCTCCACAATGAAGGTTGCCTGCAATGGATCTCTAACACTGTATATTTCCCTGACTGTACATTATGTCAGATTGATCTCCGTCCATCTCTTGATATTATCTTCCCACTCGTATCATTGTCTACCTCTTGCTCGCTTGCCCTCAACCTTGCCCTCCAGTATGGTTTGTATAAGAGTGTTATGTCTTTTAAATTGGCCAAAATATTTCAATTGCCTCTTCTTTTATTTCTTTCATCAACTCTCTTTTTCTTCCCAGTGCTACTAGAACCTCTGAATTTGGCTGTTTTTGTTTCCATGAAACACGACAGATTCGTCTGTATATCTGCATAGTCAGGGCCTCTATTCGGCTGTCTAGTTGCTTGTTCAATGTCCAGGCTTCCAAGTCATACAGTAGTGTTGAGTGTACGTAACATTTGACAATTCTCATTTTTAATGCGTTGTTAATCTCATTAGATGTTAATACTGATTTCATGCTATTTAGGCATTGTTGGCCATTCCTATTCTCGTTCGTTTTAATTTCTACTTTACTTCTGCCATCATCTGTTTTTATATGTCCAAGATAGGAGAAACTTGTTACTTGTTCTAGTATCTCCCAATTTACTGTGATGTTCATTGATGGCCTTTCCTTTTCACTGCTAATTATCATATGTTGTTGTTGTTGTTGTTGTTGTTGTTGTTGTTGTTGTTGTTGTTGTTGGTAACATTTTGAGCCGCACCAACAGTGCATATTCCAAATTTTGCAAGCTTAAAAGTTAGCACACAATTCCCGGACTGAGAATATTATATAAGTCCCGTCCTACGTGGAATAAGACCGTACTCCCATGTATTGTTATCATTAGCCAGATGACCTATGATCTGAATAGCAGACACCGCTGAGGAATGGAATATAAGATAGTCGCCATTTTGTTTCAACGTGAGACAGAACATTGATTTAGGCATTTTAAAGAAATGGCTTGTTGAGAGCAGTTGCGAATTCGTTTTGGAATAGTCCCTTGATGCCGGCTGTTGACACAGATGAGAGTGAAAGCTTATGATTCTCCCAAATATATCCCTTTTATATATTCTGAACAACCTCTCAGTTAATAATGCTTTCTATAAAGGAGAGAAAAGTATATCCTGTCTCATAAGATATTAGTAATTCTGTTATATGTGGTGACCTCTTTATAAGATAAATACTGAATTATCTTTCTTTGACTATTTGACAAAGTCCATAAGCGTTGAGAAGAATTATCAAGATAATCTATCTTTGAAATTACCTTAATATCTTTTCTATAGATATAATGTTTCATATATTGATGCATATGTCTCCTATTCTATATATATATATATATCCGTATGTGTATGGGAAAATTATATTGATGTGTGTAATGACCATTTATACGGCAATATAACCCGAAGAAGTAGAAATAGATCCCGAGAATTTGTGCCGATATAACTCCTTGATTGGAGTCCAACCAGTATATATATAGCAATGAGTAATTGAATGTACTACTGAGTATAATATTCGGTGCCAGAAAGGGTTGAGAAATGTCTTGCCGACATGCCAGAGTGATGCATCTGTGATGTTAGGCATTGGTCACGTCCACTCATGTAAGTGACAATACATGCAGCAGATAAAGGTCTGGCTGACTTATCCCTGTGTAAGTAGTAGAGTATGTGCAATTTTTCAAATTGTTGGGAGGGAGTTTTCTAATTTGTTGCTTTTTTTTTTTTTTTTTTTTTTGGTGAGGAGGTGTTCATACTACATATTATTTTGGCAGATGAGGATAAGTAGTGGTCAGTTGTACATATGACGTACTGAGCTGGGAACGTCCATGTACTGAGTGTGGAGTTCATCCGGAAGACTAGGTCGTCGCTTTGGTTGTCATGAAGATCAGAGGACAGTTCATTGAAAATTACCCTTCAGGACTGCCCAGTTCCCCTCAGGAAGCAAACTTAGTGGCATGAAACACCCATATATCTTCATATTAAACCAGCGGCCAACAACAGGTAGTCAACTGTAGAATCTACTAAGATATCCACTTACACTTCAACTACAGAACATTTCATAGTTTATAAAACTGGATGAACCAGTGTTACAATATTTACTCAGGAAAGGAACAATGTTATTAATACGTGACTTAACCAAGGAAAAATAAGAGCCTCATTCTTAGTTTATTATGATTTGACCTTGACTGGTGTTCTAGAATCTTTTCCAACGTTGGGACAATTGGATAGTAATATTTGTTACATAATTAGGCATAAAGATATTAGTTGTATAATGTCATTTATGCAAAATATTATGCTCATGGGACATACCTTCACTCCCTTTTCTTTTATTATAATATTGTAAACGTCTCCTATGGTGTTAGTTACTTTCATTCGAGTCATATGTTTATTCCTGTGTTTAATAATAAAACTATGTTGTTTGTCCATAAAGAATGATGATGACCATTCACTTCATCCAGTGGGGTTAAAAGTATGGACCGGGAGTTCTATGATGGCTGATAAGGCCTATTTTGGCTGGAAATGTTCTTTGACAATGTGGACAAAGAATGATTGAATGTTCCAGGAGGAGGATCTCCTGCAGTGGTTTTTCTGTCCAGTCATTTCTTCACAGCACTTGCAGTCCTGATTGCATCACAAGTGACTGCACCCTTGCATTATAATGTTACCCACGAATTTCGGTCTTTGGCAGCAGTCTACCAAGTGTCATGATGAATTGCAAAAGCTTTCAGTGAGATTTCCAGAGTGTCTTTAAAGCGTTTCCCGTGGCCGCTTTGGGAGTGTTTACCACAACGCAGCTCGCCGTAAAAAAATTCGTTTTGTTTATGGAATCTGTGGTCTGGCGTGCGAGTTAAGTGACCAGCCCAGCGAATCTGATTCTTCTGGGTGTGGATACTGGGCATGGTCGTTCTTTCTAGGACTTCAGTGTCCGGGATCTTGTCTTGCCATTTAATCTTCAATAGCTTCCTTAGGTAGACTGTGTGGATGTGGTTTAATTTCCTAGTGTGATAGCGCCAAACCAACGAAATTTTGGTTTGGTCTATCTCGAGTTAAAAACCTGGCCACACCGGAACTCGGCTTAACAAAGGAATCGGGAGCCAGTTTTGTTTTAGCAGTCCTTTGTGCTGATGAGAGATGCGGGCAGCATGGCCTTCAGTTCAGTGCTGTTCTGTTGTTGTCAGGTGTGGGAACAATTCCCTGAGTTGATCTGTGTCAACTAATGTTGTGACAAAACTGAGCGACTGACTAGTTAGTGTCAGCAGGCCTGGGTTCTTGGTGGGATAGTAAATTGTGTCACAACTCTTTGTTTATGTCGTGTCTTGGGGTTTATGTTGTGTAACCTATGTTTTTGTAGTGCCTTATTGTCTGTGCAGTGTTGCTTGTGTCAAGGTTCTTTATTGTCAGTCTAACCAGCTATTGCTTGGAGCACCTGTGTTGTGGTACTTGGTGTACCCTGTTGTCTTAAGTGATGTTGATTGGTTAGGGGTTACCCACTGTGGTGATTTGATATATGCAGTTGTCTATTGTATCTGTTATTGACATGCGATGTGCTGTTAGAAGAAATAAATAAAGAGCTTGTTTATTTGTCCTTGATTTGTTTGTTTAGTCTCTTTTAGTTTTTACTTTTTACAGTCACTATTTCTACCACAATCTAACACCTTAATCCAATGTCTGGGTCTCAAATATGACAGTCAGTCCAGAGTTGAGGCCCCTGTCTGAGATCTCGTATATCTTCTTATCTAATTACTATAATCTTTTTTTGTCGGTTGAGGCGGTGTGAGGTTCTCTCTTTTCACTATTTTTCTTCTTTGGCCGTAACGAAGTCAGAACTACTCTTTACCTCTTAGCACCGTAGTGAAGGAAGCATCAGTCTTTATGATTGTCTCCCTTTGTCTTTTACCATCGACTACACTAGCATGTCGCTGATAGACAGTCTAGGTTTCACAAGCATATAGCAGTCTGGATAATACAACTGCTTTGTAGACTTTCAGCTTTGTTTGCAGGCTTATTCCATTTCTGTCCCATACATTCTTGTACAGTCTGCTAATGGCCGCGCTGGCCTTGGAGATTCTTGCATTCACTTCGTCATCGATTGTGGCAGCTTGTGACACAGTGCTGCCAAGATAGGTGAATTTGTTCACAACACATAGTCTATGACCATTCACCTTGATATTCGGCACAGTGTGATTATTCCCTGGAGCTGGCTGGTACATAACTACAGTCTTTTCCAAGTTGATATTGAGCCCAAAGTTGGCACAGGCATGTGAGAAAGCTGAATCATTATGTTGCATGGCTGCTTCTGATATGGCATATATAATAAGGTGATAGTGTTACTTCGTTTGACATCAAGATCCAGAGAGCTGGTGGCTGGGATACAACTCGCTTGCACTCTAATCATAGTGATCTTTATTTTCTCTCAAAAAGCAATGACTTCCCCGTGTTCTCCTAACAATATAGTATCTTGGCCTCCTATTAGAAAACCTGACTTATACCTAATCGAATCGTATAGTCTATAACTGTTATATCACTAAAGAGTCTTACGAGCCAATTCCTGGTTTTCCTATAATATTTGGCAACTACTAATAGCGATATCTATATCTCATTTCTATTTTGTGAATACCACTGTCAGCGTCTCACACAAAGCACCATTCATTCGTCATTCTATACTCTACAGGGGTTACTTCACATGCATTCAAAGAGATCAAACGTTGCATGTGGTTAATCCTATTTATTTATGCATAACCGCATTATCAACCGAATGCGTGCACTGTACAACAATTTCCCGCACACATGCCAGTTAATTATCACATCACTCTTATGTACATAGATGCCTATTAACACTCAGCTATATAAATCAAAGTAATCACAAAACAACCCCGCACTCAGTACTCGCTATCTTCACTCGCAAAACTGGCTCTCACACCCGCGATCAATAGACTCGCTCAGATACATGCGACTTTCCCCTAACGTGTCCAGTCCTCTTCTGAAGCCTTCTGGTGTTCGGCCTGCTAACCATGTGATACTTGACCCCGTGCGTCCCGGGCTAGTCGCGCTGTATCAGTAGTCACGCCGTCCTGGCTGTACGGTCCTGTTGTGCAAGCTTGAGTGTCGGTCAAGGACGTAGTCCTGTCAGACTTGTGTCCCCTTTTTAGCTGGGTATTGTTGTCCCGTCTATGTCCTGTCTATGACATCTCTGTGTCCCTGCCTATGTCCTGTCTCTGATATCACTATTGTCCTGTATATGTCCTGTCTCTATTCCCCAACACGCTGACAACGACACTGTTGTTGTTGTTGTTGTTGTTGTTGTTGTTGTTGTTGTTGTTGTTGTTCTTCTTCTTCTTCTTCTTCTTCTTCTTCTTCTTCTTCTTCTTCTTCTTCTTCGTCTTCTTCTTCTTCTTCTTCTTCTTCTTCTTCTTCTTCTTCTTCTTCTTCTTCTTCTTCTTCTTCTTCTTCTTCTTCTTCTTCTTCTTCTTCTTCTTCTTCTTCTTCTTCTTCTTCTTCTTCTATATTCCGAAGCCTAGGATTGACTTATACAAAACAAGCTTAACGTACTCTGCAGCTCAGCCGTGGAACAATCTTCCACAAGAAATCAAAGACATCACCAATCCCTATTCATATAATCGCAAATTACTCGAACACTATCTCTGTATGGATTATCTTCCCCCTTAATAATAGAGATAATAATAATAATAACAAAACCCTAGTATAACAGCCAGTCCCCTTTTGGTAGGCCAGTATATTCCACATGGCTAATAACAAGTGTCAGACCATTATCTAATTTTACTGTGTCGTGTAGTTTTGATGTTCGCATTTTGCCCATGCCTTTATAATGCATATCTTTTATATTGTTGCTGTTCTCTGTTAGCCTTGAATGATGTGTGAATGAAATAATGTATGAAAGAGAGTGATAGAAGGGCAGAATGTTAGACGGGCCTGCGTGCCCAATTATTAACCCTTTGAAAATAAAGTTTGTTCGTTTGTTCGTTCTTCTTCTTCTTCTTCTTCTTCTTCTTCTTCTTCTTCTTCTTCTTCTTCTTCTTCTTCTTCTTCTTCTTCTTCTTCTTCTTCTTCTTCTTCTTCTTCTTCTTCTTCTTCTTCTCCATCTACACTGAGCCTCCTGTTTTAGCCTTTATCAGAGATGGATAAGTGTCTCATCAAACTATCCATGAGACGGGGAGTTAAAAAATAAAAACGTTCAATCCTTGCACCTTACCGTAGAATAATAACTGTTACGGCTTCCCACTGATATATCGATAGTTCTATTCTGAATACATCATCAACACGAGTAGTCTAAAAGTACTCAAAACAATATAGTATCAGCTATAATAGTCCAATAGTTATCTTAATAATACTATAACAGCGTGTCCTTAGGGGAGTGGTGGCTGGTGTGCAATGGGAAGGATCTAGTAACCAACAATGCACGGGTGAGCAACTTGCTGGGGGGTAGCTAGGCAAGGGCACGCTGTGACGTGGGGGTAGTAAACAAGTTAGTTACGACCGGGACATTCTAGCGGTTAACATCTAGAATGAATGTCAGGCTGGACCGCTGTTTTCATTTCCAACATCAATTGTAATTGACAACTGTACCAAATAAAGTGGAACCTTCAAAAGTAACCGAAGAGAATTGGCGTTTGATTTTATCTACTCATCATTTTTCCCTTAACCCCATTACCTCCTGCCCTGTTATAGGAGGTAATTTGGTGCCGAGGAGCAGTGCCTGAGTTGTCGCAAACACAAACAAGGATCTTGAACTGGATTGTCGCGGAATAGCTCCACAACACATATTAGGAGACCTCTACAACGTTTGTACAAGGCGAAACTCCGGCCGTTTTGGGAATCCCATAATGCCTGCCATGAGACGAGTTTGCGGCACGTTTCTGAACTTCCGTTGAACAGCCAAGGGGCGAAAATCGACGTATGGCTCGTACAACACCTGTAAGAAGAATTACGGCATAATCTGTTTCTAAGAACCTGTTTACGGCCGACGATCTGTTATTACTGTCCACTGCCGACGAATTGTTTACACTATCAAGAGCGTACCCACAGGCGGCTGTTTATACTATAAAGAGCCTACCCACAGGCGGCTGTTCACTATCAAAAGCCTGCCCACAGGCGGCTGTTCATTATCAAGAGCCCACCCACAGGCGGCTGTTCACTATCAAGAGCCTACCCACAGGCGGCTGTTTATACTATCAAGAGCCTACCCACAGGCGGCTGTTTATACTATCAAGAGCCTACCCACAGGCGGTTGTTTATACTATCAAGAGCCTACCTACCCACAGGCGGCTGTTTATACTATCAAGAGCCTACCCACAGGCGGCTGTTTATACTATCAAGAGCCTACCCACAGGCGACTGTTTATAATATTAAGAGCCTCCCCACAGGTGGCTGTTCACTATCAAGAGCCTACCCACAGGCGGCTGTTTATACTATCAAGAGCCTACCCACAGGCGGTTGTTCACTATCAAAAGCCCACCCACAGGCGGCTGTTCACTATCAAGAGCCCCCCCCCCCCCACAGGCGGCTGTTTATACTATCAAGAGCCTACCCACAGGCGGCTGTTCACTATCAAGAGCCCACCCACAGGCGGCTGTTCACTGTCAAGGGCCTACCCACAGGCGGCTGTTCACTATCAAAAGCCTACCCACAGGCGGCTGTTCACTATCAAAAGCCTACCCACAGGCGGCTGTTCACTGTCAAGGGCCTACCCACAGGCGGCTGTTCACTATCAAAATCCTACCCACAGGCGGCTGTTCACTATCAAAAGCCTACCCACAGGCGGCTGTTCACTATCAAGAGCCCACCCACAGGCGACTGTTCACTGTCAAGGGCCTACCCACAGGCGGCTGTTCACTATCAAAAGCCTACCCACAGGCGGCTGTTCACTATCAAAAGCCTACCCACAGGCGGCTGTTCACTATCAAAAGCCTACCCACAGGCGGCTGTTCACTATTAAGAGCCTACCCACAGGCGGCTGTTCACTATCAAAAGCCTACCCACAGGCGGCTATTAAGACCTCTGTTGAAAGAAAATGGACGACGGTACCTGCTAAATCTCGGTTGCTAATGGTGTTTGAAAGGCCGTCTACAAGTAGCTGCTGTAGCAAGTAACTGAGAACTTTCTAAACGGTATGGACTAAGATATAATTTCAATCTTTGAAAAATTTAGAGAACTGTGAAAGTTAATAATTTAATTAATTTATTATTATATTATAAAAGTATAATAATGGAAGCCCAGGACGTCTCACTGGGACAAGTGTTGGGAAGTATGGGGAGAACTATATGCAGGCCGGATAAGTCATCGAAATAAGACTTTAAATATGAACTATCTAAGTAGAGAATTGAGAAACGTGACTGTGTGGCTAGAGGAACTGAAAATAGCAGTCAGTGAGTTGGCATGTTTTATGAATGGGTTACACCGAAGAATAGTTGAACAGGAGAATTATAAATGTAATGTCAGATGTAACAAGAATAACCGAAGACTGCCACTAGTTAACAACAATAGAAGGCAACATAACCTGGTATATGAAAATAGATACGTTGAGCCAGATATAACCAAGAGTATCCTCGACAGTAGAAGCAGGCAGGACGGGTACAATTCTCAAAGATATAGAAATCTACCAAAGAAGCAATGGGCTTGGCCATCCCATAGTGCGACCGCAAGAAAGTTGCGTGACGAATGGTTAGATCAAAGACAGAGACAATATAGAAATTCAGGGCTTAGAGACGGAGTTGAACCCATAAACGAGATACAAAGTACTCTAAAGACGCTTGCAAATGTAAGGGCTAGACTGGAAAAGAAGACGACAGTATTAGTAGAGAAAATAAACTGGGAGACACAGACGCAGTCATCTAAGACGATAGAGAGTGGCACTCAGACACAGGTACAATCGGCTAGCAAGATAGAATAGGGCACGCAAACTATTCAGATGGTAGAAGTTACAGAACCACCTCAGGTGAAATCAGAAAAGGGAGACACAGTTAAAATTAAGAAAGATAGACAGACAAAGACCAAGGATACCAGGAGGCAGATTAGAAAAAGTGTTAAGGCTAGGACTACGACCAGTCTATTAGTAAATATAGAAGATGACACGACAGAAGTATCAGACTTGTCAGGGTGGGACGTTAAATATATACCCGACCGAAGTACGAAGGGTGGTAGGAGAAATGAGAATATCAGCATTTCTAGTTCAAATTACAGAGACGTTGCTTCCTCCTCTACAAAGTATAGTAAACAGGCTGGGGGACAACTATAGGCAGTGATTATTCGGAGGACGAGCTAGGAAGATATAAACAATATGGTACCGTGACAGAAACAGCAAATGAGCAACCACCAAAGAGAAATAAAAGACAAGCTGCAGATAAGAAGAAAAGGCAGGTGGAAGGAATTGAAATTTACCCGACTTGTACAGAAGATGACGCGAGGAAAATCCAATAATATATGATGTTACGACCACATTATTTTACAGATAGTTACAGATATTAATAGAGACATAGATATTAGGAGACAATTTGCTATGATTAGAGCTGACAAGTTGAATGAAATGACCTATTTAGTGACATATCGCGTCGAGAGGCGGTTTTGAGACTTTGGCAAAACGGTTTCTTCCTATCTTTTGTATTTAGAGCTGCACGCTTTGTCAGAGCAGAGGGTATATGTGAGGATTGAAGTATTTGGTAATTGAGGTTTTAAGGTGAAGTATTGTATCACAGTAAGTGGTATATGATGTTGATGGGCTTGTATAGCTCAATGGTGTGATTTTGTGTGGTGAAAAACGGTGGAGAATCACAGCAAAGGATATATAACCGTCTTGTGTTTGATAAATTGTTGTACCTGAGTATAGGAGAGCGAGCGTAGATACATGAATCAGTCATATAATGATAGATTGGGTAGTGCGGCTATTATAGCTTGAGAATAGCGCGAGGAAGAGAAGCGAGAAGAAGTAGAAAGAATGTTTGAGTGTGTTCCGGGAAAACAAAATGTTAAGTGTCGGAGTGATTTGCCTGGTTACGCTATAGAGAGAATTAGATAGGGCAGAGAGTGTCATGCGTGCATAATGTAGGCTATCTTGTGCTTGGTTGTGGTGATTAGAGAGTTGATGATTTGGGATTTGAGATGTCTTTTGTCTGGAATGGCCGGATGGAGTGGGATAGTGCTCGCTGAATTTACACAGAGAGATGTAAGGTTATTATTATTATGAATGTTGTTACTAGAGCAAATACGTTGTCTGCGCCGGGTTGACTCAGAGCTTTTGAAATGGGAGTGAATGATTGAGAAATATTGAAGTAAGAGAGTAGTTGGATTGTGAAAATCCTATGATATTATGTCAGATATTGAATTAACGTTTTGTTTGTTGTTCTATGAAGCAGATCCAGTATACAGTATCGTTGACGGATGTATGCTGAGAGTGCCTGATGCAGAGGAATGAGAGAATATAGCGAGGACGTGATTAGTATGTCTCGTCGGAGTGAGGTTTGTTGTGAGGAGCTATTGATAAATTTGATAATGATGGTTAGTGTGTAAAGGTGATAGACAGTACGATATACTGTGCTAGATTGTCTATGTAGAGCTGGTCGTTAGCCGTATGCGTCTTTGGTTTCTGTTCCGAGAAATGTGAGTGGCGTAACTGCCAGCGCTGTATGGTTAAGAGGGAGAAGACATATGAATGAACCAATGTGCTAGATGAGAGTTGAGAAGTTGATGAGGACATGGGGGTTGATGAGGAATTGAGTAGCCTGTGTAAAATAGCCAGCTGAGCGTGAGAGTTGAAGACTATGTAAGGTGATGGTTGAAGATGCGAGTTGTTGGTGATGGGGATGAAGTAATATCGTGGTGACTGCGGAGAAAGAAGAGGTGACTGAGTCAGAGAAAGTTGTTGTGTTGAGAGGGAGGAAGCAGGTTGGAATGGAATGTTGGTTATGAGATTAGATTGAGAAATACCACTGAATAGTAATATAGTGATGCGAGAGAATGAACATTTGTTGCGTCGGGTGGACGAGAGAGTCGAATGGAGAGAATGTCCTTATGAGGTGGAAATTGGTACATATCCAGAGGAAACTGGATTGGAAAATGAGTGCGAAAATTAATAGTAGGTAGAAGATGAACTTCCAAGAAATCTTTGTATGTGAAATACTCACTTTGGTTAGTGAGAAATTGAGCTGTAGATAACAGTAATTGTTTTGATTTATTGGCTGTTTGCTTGGTTTATGTTTCAAATACTGTGGTGTTGTCATGATTTAGTTTTTATAGTGTAGTGTGTTTCACATAAATTGTGGCGATATGTCAATGTCTTATTTTACATTATGTTGGGGAATTCCGGTACAATGGCGACAAGATGAAGCGTTACTTTTCGGAGGGACGCTATAATAGATAGTGTTTTTCATTGGATTTCGTGTGATTTCCTTTGGATTCCCTGTGAATAGTGTTTCCCTGTGGATTATGTGATGTTATATTGTGTTCCTTTTATTGGAAGTTTTCAAAAGAAGCCACGGAAGGCAGGTGGTGGATGCAATTTTGAGGCAGCCGACAGATATTTGTGGGTCATGGCTTCGAGTTACACGACGGCAGGCAAACGAACTCTTCTTGAGTCAATGGCTGCGGTCTCCGACCAGTAAGGTCACTGCCATAGAGGAAAGCAACGGCAAACTACCTCTTTAAAAGTGCCTAGTATATCATGATTCGCTTAAAGACCGAAAATCGCAAGACAAGGACAGAGACGTTAAAATTAGCAACTTGGAACGTTAGGACGTTAAACAACGACGGAAAATTAGAGAACATAAAACAAGAAATTGAAAGGGAAAAAATTAATATTTTAGGTATGTGCGGAGCAAGCATCAAGATAGAAGAAGATTTCAAGATTATTTATTCTGGAGGTGAAGATCGTCATAGGGGAGTGGCAATTATTCTGGACCGGAATACATCAAAATCTATTCAAGGATATTGGGCTGTGTCGGACAGAGTTCTACTAGTTAAATTAAGTGGCAGACCTTTTAGCATAAATATTATTCAAGTATATGCCCCAACAGGAGAATCCAGTGAAGATAGTGTAGAAGAATTTTATAATGACATAGAGTCTGCCTTAAAAAAATGTAAAAATTCAGAAATAAACATCATAATAGGGGACTTCAATGCAAAAGTAGGAAATCAAGGAGATAGATACACAGTAGGAAACTATGGTTTAGGAGAGAGAAATAAAAGAGGACACAGACTCGTAGAGTGGACAAAAGAACAGGAAATGATTGTAGGAAACACCTGGTTCAAACAAAACCCTAGAAGATTATGGACATGGAGGAGTCCTGATAGCAGGATTAGAAAGCAGATTGACTACATTCTGATTAGCAGAAGATTTAGAAACGCATTAACAATAGTAAAAACAGTTCCCAGTGCTGATTGTAATAGTGACCACAGATTACTCACAGGAACATTGAGGATAAAGTTGAAGAAAGTCAAGTATATAACAGGAAACACTAAATATGATTTGTGTACATTGAGTAATGACAAGGAAATACAAAACAAATTCAACATAGAAGTACAGAACATATTTGAAATTTTGTCTGATCTAGAGATCATATTCCAGGATGTGGATGATCAATGGGAAACGTTGAAGAATTCAATCAATGTGGCTGAAAAAACAACTATTCCAAAATTAAAGAAGGTGGGTCGTAAGAAATGGATGACTGAATAAATTTTACACCTCATGGAAACAAGAAGACTCAACAAAAATAATTCTGTCAAATATGAAGAAATTCACAGAAAAGTCAGAACATTATGTAAGGAGGCAAAAGAAGCATGGCTTGAGGAAAAGTGCTTAGAAATTGAAAGCCAACACAACAGTCAAAATACCAAATTAGTGCACAAAAGAATTCAGGAACTTACTAATAAAAGAACAAGTACATCAACAGGGTGTCTAAAAACTGAAGATGGCAAAATCATAATAGAAAAAGACCAGATTCTACAGGTATGGACAGATTATGTGAAACACCTTTATGGTGATAACAGAGACGTACAGTATGATATTAGATTTAATAATGAAGGACCGCCAATTTTGGAGATGGAGGTTCGAAATGTTCTTAAGCATATGAAAGCTGGCAAGGCCCCCGATGCAGATAACATCACAACAGAAATGATTAAAGCTTTAGAAGAATTTGAACTAGATCAAGTCACCAGACTGCTGAACACATTATATGATACTGGAGATATACCTCCTGAATTATGTAACTCTATATTTATTGCAATCCCAAAGAAATCAGGAACCTTGAAATGTGATCAACATAGAACAATTAGTATAATGAATCACATCACAAAGATTTTGCTATGAATTATCATGCAAAGAATGAGGAAGAAGATACAACCTGAAATAGGGGAAGAACAATGCGGGTTTGTAGAAGGAAAGAGTACAGTAAATGCTGTGAATATGCTGCGAACAGTTATTGAACGTGCTATAGAAGTAAACAAGGATATACATCTTTGCTTTATTGACTATACAAAGGCTTTTGATAGCGTTAGACATGTCAGCATGGTGGATATGCTTGCAGATCTATAAATTGATGGGAAAGACATTAGACTTATAAAAAACATATATTGAAAACAACAAGCTGCAATAAGGATTGATAATGAAGTGGGACAGTATCAGCCAATTAAGAGAGGTGTTAGGCAGGGATGTGTGATGTCTCCAGATCTTTTTCCCCTGTACAGTGAAAATATTTTCAGAAATGTAGAGGATATAAATGGAATCAGCATTGGAGGACGAAACATCAATAACATTAGATATGCAGATGATACAGTATTAATTGCAGACAATGTGCAGGACCTGCAACAATTAGTAGATGCGGTTGTTGTACACAGTGAGCAACTGGGGTTAGAATTAAATTGTAAAAAGACTCAGGTTATGGTCGTCAGTAGGAAGGAAGAAGTGCCACAATGTAATATACAAGTAAATGGAAATATGCTTCAACAAGTGAATCGGTACAATTATCTTGGAACAGTTATAACATCTGATGGGAGATGCCTTGAAGAGATTAGAACAAGAATAGCCATGGCGAAAGTAGCCTTTAGCAAGATGAAAAACATTCTGACCAATAAAAAGATGTCAATTGAAACGAGAAAAAGAGTGTTGAGGGGATACATAGAGCCTGTTCTTTTGTATGGATGTGAAACTTGGACAATGAGCAGTCAAGCTGAAAAGCATCCGATGGCTGCAGAAATGTGGTTAGTTAGTTAGTTAGTCGACAGATCATCCTCGCTGCACATCGAACCATTCAGTCCATAAGTGCTCGGATCCCCTCCTCAGCAAATCCCGCAGCGTGTAGCGGCTAACGACGCCAGTTCTGTGTTGGTTTATCAATCTTCTTTGGCTTCCTGCGTAGTGTTCTTGTTTGGCCACACCTCTTTTAATTTGATGCTCTAGCAGTCTGGCCATTGTTGTAGATTCACAGTCATCACTTGGTTCTCGCAAAAGTCTCACATCACGTAGAGCATTCAGAATGTCAGCCTGGTCCATGGCGCGTCCGCCCTCCACAGTAGCCTCACCTGCGAGCTTGTCAGCCCGCTCATTTCCTTGTACTCCCGCATGCCCTGGCACGAAGATGAAACTAATCTTTGCCAGCCGAGACCGCTTCAGAGGCAGCAACCATTCTCTTCGGATCGACCCCTCCTCTATCCTCTTGATCATGTTCATTGAGTCGCTAAGGAAACAAGCCCTGGTGAATGTCTGTGTCTCGAGCCATGTTATTGCTTTACTTACTGCCATGACTTCCATGGTCAGGCTACTTGTGGTTTCAGTGAAAGCACCAGAGTCCTCCTTCACAATTCTCCCTCCGGCCCGAGCTGTAAAGGCCCATGAGCTTCTCACATGTCGGACGACCGACCCATCTGTGTAGATGACCGCGTCACCGTCTAGCGAATTCTCGAAAATCAACGCTTGTACTTCAGCCTCAACAGCAGCCGGATTTTCTTGTCTGCATTTTCTATCTAGTTGGATGCAAACTGAAAAGGATGTGCAGAAGTCTGTTGGCACTTGCACCCACTCCTCGCCAGGTTCTAAGTCCTCAAGTGAACACACCTGTTGAAGAATGTCTTCGGCTTGACCCATCCACGACCGTCCTCTTTTTAACCTGCTGCCCTTCACCTTCCTAATTTCACTATGCAGTGGATGTTGTGTGTTTGCGTTAATTCTGAGGTAGGCGCGTGCCCTGCAAACTTGTATTCTCTCTTCAATGGTTGGAAAATCAAGAAGGTAGCGCATCGCCCTGCATGCTGTATCTCTTGTACATCCAAGAATAATGCGCATAGCTTCATTCTGTATCCTTTCCATCCTTTCTATCTGCTTATGGCTGAGAGTCAAGATTGCCATTGCATACTCCAAAACAGACATGACCAGCCCCTCGTACAGAAGACATAGATGGCGCTGCTCACAGTTTGCTGCCGCCATCACCCGCATCGCTGCCAAACCCCGCTTGGCCTTTGTTATCACCTGGTCTATGTGCACATTATAAGCAAGGCTTCGATCAAACCGTATCCCCAGGTAATTCATTGCCTGCGTTCTTTCCACCGTCTCTGAACACAGCATTACAGTTGGTGTTGGATTGTTGACAATATGATTATTCAACGAGAACCAAGTCACTGTTGCCTTTGTTGGGTTAACCATTGCCCCAGCTTCGTCACACCAAGTACTTATGCGATTGAGTTCGGTTTGTAGTTCCCCAGCAACCTCCTCTCTATCCTTACCCTGACGATACACTAAAACATCATCGGCATATGACAATGTCCTGCCAGGTCCAGTGATCTGCTCACTGGTGATTCTCACTGTGTAGGCGTTGAACAGTACCGGAGATAATGGTGATCCCTGTGGTAGGCCAGGATATATTGTTGTTGGTTCCGAAGTCCAACTGCCACATCTAAAAACTACTTTCCGTTGGAAGAGGGCTGCAGCGATCCAACTAAGGAGGAATGGACTTACGTTTAGTTCAAGAAGCTGAAACATTAAAAAATCCAGTGGTACTCTGTTGTATGCGTCCTCAAGATCAATCGCTGCAGCAACGGTTTCAGTGCCTGAGTGGAAACCTTCATAGACATCCTGGGCAAAGACTGCTGCATTGGTCCAGGTTTCTCTTTTTGGACGGTACCCACCCAGGGTAGGTGGGAAAACACCTTGCCTCTCTAGTTGGCTTGATATTTTCCTGGCAATTACCTTCTCCAGCAGCTTGCCTATTGTATTCTGCATGGTTATAATTCGATATCCCTGAATTTTTTTGTGGTCTTTGTCAGGCTTCGGCAAGGGAATCAGATAGCTGTGTAACCATTCCTCCTTGATGCTAGCACTCCCTATACTGTTGTTGTACATGTCTGCTAGTTTCTCTAGCTCATTGTCGGTACACCTATTTATGTCGTCGTATCTTATGCCATCAGGACCTGGAGCACTGTTTTTTGATCGTCGAAGCACAGCCTTGATTTCTTTCACTGTCACTGTGTCTTCATCCGAAGTGTTCTGGGCCTTGCATCTGTCTGAGGTGACCTCCTTGGCCAGATTTCGACCTCCCATGTCTGTCTGGTTGCCCTGCTCAAGGTAGCGTTCAAAGAGGGCTTTGCCCTTGTCTTCGTCAGTCCTCTGCCAGATGAGGTCAGCACCTTGGAAGTCAGAAATGCTCTTATTCTTGACTACACCACTCATGCTTTTATGTAGTCGCCAGAACAATTTCAGTGACTTGTCTGTGCTTACCCTTTGACACACCTCTGCCCATTTTTCCCTTTTAACCACCGTGACCAGAAATGTGGTTTCTGAGGAAAATGCAAAGAATACCATGGACAGACAGAAAAACCAATGACCAAGTACTACAGGAGACAAATGAACATCGTAAACTGATTAGAGAAATTAGACGTAGACAATCAAAATTTTTTGGACATGTTATGAGAAGAAATGGATTGGAGAACTTAGTGACAACTGGCAAGATCGAGGGGAACAGACCAAGAGGAAGACCGAGAGGAAAATACCTGGATGGCTTGGCCACATGGCATGGACGAGACAGGAACACTGAGCTGATCCACGACACTGGTGGTCGAGTGAAATGGCGAGTCATGACCGCCCACGCTTTCCGGCATGGCACACGATTGATTGATTGATTGGGGAATTCTGTCGTTAAAAGCGACAGAATTCGAAGGAAAACGGGTGTGTTTTTAAATTGTTGATTTGGTTATTAATTGGTTATTAGTTAGAAGTAATTACTGTGTTTTCAGTTCTATCAACCAATCAATCATGTGCCATGCCGGAAAGCGTGGGCGGTCATGATTCGCCATTTCACTCGATCACCAGAGTCGTGGATCAGCTCAGTGTTCCTGTCTCGTCCATGCCATGTGGCCAAGCCATCCAGGTATTTTCCTCTCGGTCTTCCTCTTGGTCTGTTCCCCTCGATCTTGCCAGCTGTCACCAAGTTCTCCAGTCCATTTCTTCTCATAACATGTCCAAAAAATTTTGACTGTCTACGTCTAATTTCTCTAATCAATCTACGATTTTCATTTGTCTCTTGTAGTACTTGGTCATTGGTTTTTCTATCTGTCCATGGTATTCTTTGCATTTTCCTCAGAAACCACATTTCTGCAGCCATCAGATGTTTTTCAGCTTGACTGCACATTGTCCAAGTTTCACATCCATACAAAAGAACAGGCTCTATGTATCCCCTCAACACTCTTTTTCTCGTTTCAATTGACATCAATTTATTGGTCAGAATGTTTTTCATCTTGCTAAAGGCTACTTTCGCAATGGCGATTCTTGTTCTAATCTCTTCAAGGCATCTGCCATCAGATGTTATGACTGTTCCGAGATAATTGAACCGATTCACTTGTTGAAGAATATTCCCATTTACTTGTATATTACATTGTGGTACTTCGTTCTTCCTAGTGACGACCATAACCTGTGTCTTCCTACAATTTAATTCCAACCCCAGCTGCTCACTGTGTACAACCACAGCGTCTACTAATTGTTGCAGATCCTGTGCATTGTCTGCAATCAATACTGTATCATCTGCATATCTAATGTTATTTATGTTTCGTCCTCCAATGCTGATTCCATTTAGGTCTTCTACATTTCTGAAAATATTTTCACTGTATAAGGAAAAAAGATCTGGAGACATTACACATCCCTGCCTAACACCTCTCTTAATAGGTTGGTATTGTCCTACTTCATTATCAATTCTTATGGCAGCTTGTTGTTTCCAATATATGTTTTTTATAAGTCTAATGTCTTTCCCATCAATTTGTAGATCTGCAAGCATATCCACAATGTTGACATGTCTTACTCTATCAAAAGCCTTTGTGTAGTCAATAAAGCAAAGATGTATATCCTTGTTTACTTCTAAAGCACGTTCAATAACTGTTCGCAGCATATACACAGCATTTACTGTACCCTTTCCTTCTACAAAACCACATTGTTTTTCCCCTATTTCAGGTTGTATTTTCTTCCTCACTCTTTGCATGATAATTCGTAACAAAATCTTTGTGATGTGACTCATTATACTAATTGTTCTATGTTGATCACATTCTAAGGTTCCTGATTTCTTTGGGATTGCAATAAATACAGAATTACATAATTCAGAAGGTATATCTCCAGTATCATATAATGTGTTCAGCAGTCTAGTGACTTGCTCTAGTCCAAATTCTTCTAAAGCTTTAATCATTTCTGTTGTGATGTTATCTGCACCGGGGGCCTTGCCAGCTTTCATATGCTTAAGAACATTTTGAACCTCCATCTTTAAAATTGCTGGTCCTTCATTATTAAATCTAATAGCATACTGTTCCTCTCTGTTATCATTATACAAGTCTTTCACATAATCTGTCCATACATGTAGAATCTGATCTTTTTCTATTATGATTTTGCCATCTTTAGTTCTTAGACAGCCTGTTGATGTACTTGTTCTTTTATTAGTAAGTTCCTGAATCCTTTCAGTTCTATGCATATGTTATATTATGTTGAGGGATAATCAATGTCCGTACAAGAGACATTTATGGGGGAAATATGTCTATTTACTACATATTAGTTGGCCATATTGTTTTGAGTTGTAAATTTAACTCCGTAATTTTTATGATTTGTTGACCAGCCTTGAATTTGGTTCGAAGTAATTTTGCTTTATTTGCTTGATAGAAGTTCATTTACGCGTCCCTTATATGAAGTTGTTGCACGTTGAGTTATTAAGATGTGATAAATGGACATATTAATTGCGTCCGGGCTTGGTTTTCAGCGCATTATCGCTGAAATTACGTTCAGGTAGCCATCATATTAATGATGTCTATAGTAAATAGACATTTTCTGGTGGCTTCGGGTTGCGGGGATACCGTGGTTGACGACATGTATAGTGTTCGGGTCTTAGGAAGAGGACAGATAGAAGGGTAGACAGAGATTGAGTGCCATTTAGTTAGTGGTTCGGTAGAGATGATTCTCATAATAAATGGGATGGACATGGATTAAGAGCCATGAATTAAAGGTGTGGGTAATAATGGAATGTCTATAATAGATGGACAGATATAATATGGGGTAGACAGGGTGGACGTTCGCAGACATGAGTTCAGTGGTTGTATTTTTGTTGCTGTAGATAACGGCATAAATTGAGAAGTTAGAGATGTTAGGAGGTAATGCCCATAACACATGGACATTGATAGTATTATTAGGTTGCTGAGGTTTTCGGCTTATGCCTTGAGTGGTCATAAATCAAATCAAATCAAATCAAATCAACTTTATTAGGGTCACAAATTGGGCGCGCAGGCCCGTCTTACATTCGGCCCTTCCAATCACTCGTCTTTCGTTCATCAAGAGCATTATACATTTACATAGGAAGAAAAATAAACATTGTGAAATGAATGTTGTAAACATAAACAAGGCTAAACATGGAGAAAAATGTGTACATAAAAAGTATGTGACGTAAAAGTAGTGATGCCAGCGCGTCCCACACACACACACACACACACACACACACACACACACTCTCATTCACTCTCACTCATTCACTCACACACACACACTCTCACTCATTCACTCTCTCGCTCACTCATTCACTCTCCCATTCACTCATTCACTCTCCCGCTCACTCATTCACTCTCCCGCTCACTCATTCACTCTCCCGCTCACTCATTCACTCTCACGCTCACTCATTCTGTCTCTCCCGCTCACTCATTCACTCTCCCGCTCACTCATTCACTCTCACGCTCACTCATTCTGTCTCTCACGCTCACTCATTCTGTCTCTCCCGCTCACTCATTCTGTCTCTCCCGCTCACTCATTCACTCTCCCGCTCACTCATTCACTCTCCCGCTCACTCATTCACTCTGCCGCTCACTCATTCACTGTCCCGCTCACTCATTTACTCACACGCCCACTCATTCACTCTCACGCTCAATCATTCACTCTCACGCTCACTCATTCACTCTCACGCTCACTCATTCACTCTCACGCTCACTCATTCCTTCTCATGCTCACTCATTCACTCTCACTCAATCACTCTCACGCTCACTCATTCACTCTCACGCTCACTCATTCACTCTCACGCTCACTCATTAACTCTCCCGCTCAATCATTCAGTCTCCCGCTCACTCATTCACTCTCACTAATTCACTCTCCCGCTCACTCATTCACTCTTCCGCTCACTCATTCACTCTCCCGCTCACTCATTCACTCTCCCGCTCACTCATTCACTCTCACGCTCACTCATTCACTCTCACTCATTCACTCTCACACACAGACACTTTCACTCATTCACTCTCCAGCTCACTCATTCGCTCTCACGCTCACTCATTCACTCTCCCGCTCACTCATTCACCCTCACGCTCACTCATTCACTCTCACGCTCACTCATTCACTCTCACTCATTCACTCTCCCACTCACTCATTCACTCTCACGCTCAATCATTCACTCTCCCGCTCACTCATTCACTCTCCCGCTCACTCATTCACTCTCACGCTCACTCATTCACTCTCACGCTCACTCATTCACTCTCACGCTCACTCATTCACTCTCACTCATTCTGTCTCTCATTCACACTCACTCACTCTCTCACTCAAACTACAGTAATGAACATAAGTTTAGATTATACATGATAAAATCAAATGGTATTTAACTTATAATATGACAGATGAGAATACACAAACATATGGATTCGCGTGTTACATAACATGCGTGTTACATGACATGCATCTGCTCAGCTCTCTCTCTCTCTCTCTCTCTCTCTCTCTCTCTCTCTCTCTCTCTGTATTCTTTCATATACACACACTCACACGCATGCGCGCGCTCACACACACACACACACACTAACACATCAACTCTCCCATTGTCTCACTCTCTAACACACAATCCTACACACACACACACACACTCACTCTCTCAATCACACTCTCTCACACATACACGTACACATGAACGCATGCACGCACGCACACACTCCCTCACTCACTCTCACACATACACGTACGAATGCATGCACTGACACATTCCCCCACCATTTCTCGCTCAATCACTCTCTCCACACACACGCATGCACACACGCATTCACTCTCTCCCTCTCTCTGACACCCACACTCTCTCTCTCTCTCTCTCTCTCTCTCTCTCTCTCTCTCTCTCTCTCTCTCGCTCCCACACGCACACACATATATAGTGAACAATTATAATGAACAATTATACTGAACAATTATACCAGTAAATGAATTATGGTGGCATATAGTCGGTATGGATTAAGTATTGAAAGAGTTTTCGGTTAAATGTGTAGGGACTCATTGGAGTTTTCAGATCTGGAGGCAGATTATTCCATAAGTGAGCACCAGAATAGGCAAAACATGTTTTGTATAGGTCCAATCTAGGCTTTGAGACATGTAACAAATTTAGGCGCTTGCTGTTCATTGCATTAGATTGAATCAGCGGCAGAAGATACTCTGGGGTATTTTGAGATATAATTTTATTCACTAATTTGGCTTTGTTGAAAAGGAAGCGCTTTTGTAGTGGTAGAAGTCTTAGATGACTGTACAAATTATTACTTTCAACGTGCTTTATGCCAGAAACCAGACGAATAGCTCGGTTTTGTAGAGAACATAGTCGTTTTAAATTAGATTTAGGGCAACCATCCCAAACTGTGGAACAGTAATCGAGATGTGATTGGATATAGCATGCATAGAATATTTTTCGTGTGCTTTCGTCCAGGAAGTGCTGAATTTTAGCAAGTTGGTAAACTTTTTGTGCTATTTTCTTGGTAAGAGCGTGAACATGAGAGCTCCAGTTCAAATGCCTGTCTATTAAAAGCCCTAGTGTTTTATGTTCAGTCACATTAACTATAGGTAACGTGCCCATGCGGAGTTCGAGCGGTGATCCAGTTATGGCTAGTGTCTGTAGTTTTTGTCTGGTCGTTATTAGCATGGATTTGGTTTTGCCGATGTTAATTTGCATGCGGTTTTCATTGCTCCATCTAGTAAGATTATCAAGTTCCTTTTGTAAAGAATTCTCTAATTCACTACGGTTTTCTTGACTAGTATATATAGTACAGTCGTCAGCAAATAGATCACAAGTTGTATTGATATATAAAGGAAGATCATTAATTTTTTTTTTTTTTTTTTTTTTTTTTTGCGTATCCTTTTACAGGACTTAGCTGTCAACAGCAGCATCTTTCAGCTGTCTGTTGATCTCTTGGCAAGATTACGCTCAGTAGTTTGCCATTGCTTTCTGAGCGGCCGGCTCAGTATCCGCAAGTCACGAGCGGGGGTCGAACCACCTCAGTTCTCGCTCCGCTGCGAGACTCTGCGTGATAAACGGGATTACAGAGAGAAAGTGTTGTAACCCCACAGCCAGAGAGACCGGCAAGATCATTAATATAAACTGCAAAAAGCAGCGGACCTAGTATTGAGCCCTGAGGCACACCAATATTAAGCTGTGTGGGTCTTGATAGACAGTTGTTGAAGGACACGACTTGTTGCCTGTCGGATAGAAATGACGTAATTATGTTCACCATGTTGGTGCTTGTCTTCATTTGCTTTAGTTTTCTAATTAAAATATCGTGATCTACCATATCAAAAGCTTTTTTAAAGTCTACAAACACCGCTCCACAAATTCTACCGTCGTTGATGTTTAAGTGCCAGTTATCGGTCATTTTTGTTAGAGCACTATGGCAAGAATATTTAGGTCTAAACCCAGATTGACTGTTAATTATTAGATCGTTGTTAATTAAATGGTGTAACGTTATTTTATGAATGTGTTTTTCTAGTGGTTTTGATAGCGACGATAATAAGGAAATAGGTCTATAATTACCCAAAACGCTATTATCGATTGAGCAATTTTTAATTAGCGGAAACACTTTAGCAATTTTAAAAGCAGATGGAAAGTAGTTTTTGGCCAGGCACTGGTTATATATGAACGTTAAGGACTCACTAATGACTGGTGCAGCACAACGAAGAATTCTATTACTGATACCATCTAGACCGTGTGAGTTTGTTGATTTGAGGTTCAAGAGATATGTATAAACGTCTGCAACAGACATTAAAGGAATCTCATCGGGAATATTTCTGGTGCACTTCTCCTCACAGAATGATGCCAGTGAACTTAAATTACACGATGAGTCTGGTATTGAAGACTTTAGATCCTCTATTTCTGATTGAAAGAACCAACTGAATTCATCGCATGTTATAGAATTTGGTATTGCTGATTCTGTAGGGCGTTTCTTATTGGTTAGCAAGTTAATAGCCTTCCATATATTTGTACTGTTTGAATTATCTACAATCAAATTTTTAAAATGATCTTTTTTTATCCTACGAATGTCATATTTAACTTTATTCCTTAGTCTGCGGTAATTGATGAAGTCTTTATTTTTGTGTGCTGTATCTCGCTCTCTCATGATTTCCAGCACTTCTCTAGTGACCCATGGGGATTTATGTTGATTTTTGACTCGAACTTCTTTGATTGGCACGTGTTTATCGAACACATTGTAGACTGTCTTCGTCCAGAAAGCTAATGCATCGTCCGGGTCAGGAAGTTGGTGAACGTGATCAAGGGCTGCTTTTCTTAAGTCTTGCAAAAATAAATCTTGGTTGAATGCTTTCCCTGAACTCCATTACCTCCTGCCCTGTCATCAAACTATCCATGAGACGGGGAGTCAAAAAATAAAAACGTTCAATCCTTACACCTTACCGTAGAATAATAACTGTTACGGCTTCCCACTGATAGATCGATAGTTCTATTCTGAATACATCATCAACACGAGTAGTCTAAAAGTACTCACAACAATATAGTATCAGCTATAATAGTCCAATAATTCTTTTAATAATACACTATCAGCATTAATAGTCCAATAGTTCTCTTGACAATACAATATCAACCCTAATAGCACAATAGTTCTCATAACAATACACCATCCATCCTAATAGTCCAATAGTTCCCCTAACAATAGAGCATCAACAATAGAGCATTGCTGAAGCTATACTAATCAACCTTCGAAAGCCGTCCTTGTGCAAGCAGAAAGACATGTTAGTCAGTTTAAAATTACCGTGGTAGACAATCGACATTACTGTGCGAACATGTGTATGTTTCAGTTTGAAGGATTTATCTAATTAATTCACGTAAGTTGTGTGATTTCTGCAGTATGTACCTGACGAGATGCAGCGAAATATGCCAGGCAATAAATCGTGCAATCTATTGTTTGTGTCTTCGTTATTCAAATTCATCACGGGAAAACATTGTTTTGAATAGAGCATCAATTCTAATAGTCCAATAGTTATCTTAACAATACAGTATCAACTCTAATAGACCAATAGTTCTCCTAAATATACAATTTTAAACCTTAATAGTCCAATAGTTCTCCTAGCAATACAGTATCAACCCTAAAAGTCAAATAGTTCTCCTAACAATACAGTATCAATTCTAATAGTAAAAATATTTCTCCTAACAATACAGCATCAACCCTAATAGTCTAATAGTTCTGCTATCAATACTGCATCAATTGATGACAAAGTGAATGCAAGAATCTCCAAGCCAGTGTGGCCTTTGGCAGACAGTACAAGAATGTGTGGAACTGAAATGGAATAAACCTACAAACAAAGCTGAAAGTCTATAAAGCAGTTGTATATCCACAGATTCGATATGCTGATGATACAGTATTACTATCCACAACACAGAATGGCATAGAAAACCCAATAGCCTCAACCCAATTGAATAGTGAAAATCACAACTTATAAATTAACATAGTAGAAACAAAGATAATGCATACAGATAAAACTACTATGGAGAAAGAAATACATGTTAATGGGAAAAAATTGGAGGTGGGGGAGAATTTTGAATATCTTGGATCATTGATTACCAACAACGGTGATACAACGAAAGAAATTAAACGGCGACTATCTATTGCTCTTCAAAGACTAAAACAACTGAATAAATTATGGAGTGGGACAGATAGAACTACAAAAATTAGATTTTTAAGAGCATGCATCTTTCCAATTGCAACATACACCTGTGAGACATGGACACTTACTAAACAAGCTGAACAGCGCATAAATGCCTTTGAATGTAGGCGAGTTCTAAGAATATCTTGGGTAAAGAAAAGAACAAATGCATCCATACTTCAAGAATTGAATATCGAAGAAGGTTAGCTATTAAAGACGATAAAACAAAGAAAATTGAAATATTTTGGTCACTTGAAACCATAATCATAAGCAAAATGTCTCGCGTCCGATACACACATCTGGAGATCATGCGCCACATCCTGCATCGATATTCTCTTTGGCCTTCCTCTCCCTCTCTTCCCAGCCATATACCCCTCCATTATTGTTCTCTCCAACCTTTCATGACGTTTTAAGTGACCAAAATATTTCAATTTTCTTTGTTTTATAGTCTTTAATAGGCAAATTTCTTCAATTTTCAGCTCTTGAAGTATGGATGCGTTTGTTCTTTTCTTTATCCAAGACATTCTTAAAACTCTTGAGGATGTATATTGCCAGTGGAAAGATGCATGCCCTGAAAGATCTAATTTTTGTTGCCCTATCTGTCCCACTCCACAATTTATTCAGTTGTTTTAGTTATTGAAGTGCAATAGATATTCGTCTTTAAATTTCTTTCATTGTGTAACCATTAATAAACAATGGCCTAAGATTCTCGAAATGTTCCACTACAAAACATTAACACCATTAACAAAACTAACCAGCACTTAATGAGTATTAGCAGAATGTTGTAGTGTTTAGAGAACATAGAAATATACCATACCTGTATAAATTGTTGATTCCTATACGCCTAAAGGAATAGTCACAATGGAAATTTCCGTTGATAGTATAGACAACACCTTAGTTACTGCTTGAATGTATCACTGTGCCACGTATTTTGATAAACAACACCTTAGTTACCGTATGAATGGAGTGCTTTTTTCATTACAGTATTTTTTTACTTTCTGGTGACTACCAATTCCATAGACGATGAACTGTCTTTTTCATGGAGGACTTTTGTGTTGGTATTATTGGTATTAGCAGCGGCATTATGCACAGTGAACCTGTGCAGGCTGTTGGATTACCGAGACTCCTGTCTTAGTTAGTTAGTCACGGTTCCAACTTCACAGCAACGGGTCGTCTCCATTATGCTCCGTTCCTGTGCCAGTGAATATCACATAAAACGCTCCCCACTGCCCAATGTGAAAAGTGGAAAAGACAGGAGTCTCGACAAACAACAGCCCGCACAGATACAATGTGCATAATGCCACCGCCAGAATGTCAACACAATAGTCCCCCAGGAAACATCCAGTTTATCTCTGATGGAATCGGCAGTCATTTTCCCATCTGGATGTTTCCTAGATGTTCACCCACACAGTCCACGAAAATACAGTTCATCGTCGATGGCAGTGGCAGTCAACCAAAAGCCCAGCAGCCACGCATTTCTGCTTAAGGCAAAAACCGGTCAACTCTGTGACATAGCCAGCTGTCATCGCTCCGAACATGCCGTCACGTTCCAAAAAACCTCGGGCAGAGACTCCAGTCTTTTTCACATTTAACATTGGGCAGTGAGGAGCATTTTGTGTGATATTCGCTAGGACAGGAACGGAGCATACTGGGGATGACCCGTTGCCGTGAAGTCAGAACCGTGACAAACTAACTAACTAACTAACTAAATAACTAACTAACTAACTAACTAACTAACTAACTAACTAACTAACTAACTAACTAACTAACTAACTAACTAACTAGCTAGCTATCTAAATATCTAACTAACTAACTAACTAACTAACTAACTAACTAACTAACTAACTAACTAACTAACTAACTAACTAACAGACTAAGTAACTAACAGACTAACTAACTAACTAACTAACTAATTAACTAACCAACTAACTAACTAACTAACTTACTAACTAACTAACTAACTAATTAATTAACTAACCAACTAACTAACTAAATAACTAACTAACTAACTAATTAACCAACTAACCAACTAACTAACCAACCAACCAACCAACCAACTAACTAACTAACTAACTAACTACCTAACTAACTAACCAACCAACTAACCAACCAATTAACTAACTAATTAGCTAACTGACTAACTAACTAACTAACTAACTAACTAACTAACCAACTAACTAACTAACCAACTAACTAACTAATCAATTAACCAACTAACTAACTAACTAACTAAAAAACTAATTAACTAACTAACGAACTAACTAACCATCTAACTAACTAAATAACTAACTAACTAACTAACTAATCAACCAACGAACCAACTAACTAACTAACTACATAATCAACGAACCAACTAACCAACTAATTAACTAACCATCCAACCAACCAACCAAGCAACTAACTAACCAACTACCTAACTAACTAACTAACTAACTAATTAACTAACTAACTAACTAACTAACTAACTACCTAACTAACTAACTAACTAACTAACTAACTAACTAACTAACTAACTAATTAACTACACTAACTAACTAATTAATGAACAAACTAACTAACTAACTAACTAACTAACTACCTAACTAACTAACTAACTAACTAACTTACTAACCAACTAACTAATTAACTATCTAACTAACTAATTAACTAACTAACTAACTAATTAACTACACTAACTAACTAATTAATGAACAAACTAACTAACTAACTAACTAATTAACTACACTATCTAACTAATTAATGAACAAACTAACTAACTAACTAACTAACTAACTAACTAACTTACAACCAACTAACTTGTTTTCGATATACTATGCCCTCATAAATTACATTTTTTTTAACAACATATCTGACAAAATTGCAGCATTAGGTATACTCATAGTGAATCTGGTGACTACGGAGGGACGATGCTTAGAAGGTTTGCCTGTATGCGTCTGTTTGTAGCTCCCTTCATAAATGACATGGGCTAAAACTATGTTAAAACTGAGAAAAGGTAAACAACACAAAAACATGCACCGTGGAACAGCTTTACAAAATACAGTTACCAAACATAGCGGACGTTGTGTTGACAAGACTTCTTCGGTAATATAGAAGAAAAGACAACAATCGGCAGTCATTTTCCTATCTTAATGTTTCCTAGATGTTCACCCACACAGTCCACGAAAATACAGTTCATCGAAGATGGCAGTGGCAGTCAACCAAAAGCCCAGCAGCTACGCATTTCTGCATAAGGCAAAAACCGGTCAACTCTGTGACATAGCCAGCTATCATCTCTCCGAACATGCCGTCACATTCCAAAAAACCTCGGGCAGAGACTCCTGTCTTTTTCACATTTAACATTGGGCAGTGAGGAGCATTTTGTGTGATATTCGCTTGGACAGAAACGGAGCATACTGGGGATGACCCGTTGCCGTGAAGTCAGAACCGTGACTAACTAACTAACTAACTAAATAACTAACTAACTAACTAACTAACTAACTAACTAACTAACTAACTAACTAACTAACTAAGTAACTAACTAATTAACTAACTAACTAACTAACTAACTAATTAACTACACTAACTAACTAATTAATGAACAAACAAACTACCCAACTAACTAACTAACTAATTAACTACACTAACTAACTAATTAATGAACAAACTAACTAACTAACTAACTAACTAACTTACTAACCAACTAACTTGTTTTCGATATACTATGCCCTCATAAATTACATTTTTTTAACACCATATCTGACAAATTTGCAGCATTAAATATACTCATAGTGACTCTGGTGACTACGGAGGGACACTGCCTAGAAGGTTTGCCTGTATGCCGTCTGTTTGTAGCCCCCTTCATAAATGACATGGGCTAAAACTATGGTAAAACTGAGAAAATGTAAACAACACAAAAACATGCACCGTAGAACAACTTTACAAAATACAGTTACCAAAGATAGCGGACGTTGTGTTGACAAGACTTCTTCGGTAATATAGAAGAAAAGAGAACAATCGGCAGTCATTTTCCCATCTGGATGTTTTCTAGATGTTCACCGACACAGTCCACGAAAATACAGTTCATCGAAGATGGCAGTGGCAGTCAACCGAAAGCCCAGCAGCTACGCATTTCTGCATAAGGCAAAAACCGGTCAACTCTGTGACATAGCCAGCTGTCATCGGTCTGAACATGCCGTCACGTTCCAAAAAACCATGGGCAGAGACTCCTGTCTTTTTCACATTTAACATTGGGCAGTGAGGAGTATTTTGTGTGATATTCGCTAGGACAGGAACGGAGCATACTGGGGATGACCCGTTGCCGTGAAGTCAGAACCGTGACTAACTAACTAACTAACTAAATAACTAACTAACTAACTAACTAACTAGCTACATAAATATCTAACTAAATAACTAACTAACTAACTAACTAACTAACTAACTAACTAACAGACTAAGTAACTAACAGACTAACTAACTAACTAAATAACTACACGAACTAACTAACTAACTAACTAACTTAGTAGTAGTAGTAGGCCTCTTTCAGTCCTGAAGGACTATAGAGTTGTGCCGCTTGAACTAACTAATTAACTATCTAACTAACTAATTAACTAACTAACTAACTAATTAACTACACTAACTAACTAATTAATGAACAAACTAACTAACTAACTAACTAATTAACTACACTATCTAACTAATTAATGAACAAACAAACTAACTAACTAACTAACTAACTAACTAACTTACAACCAACTAACTTGTTTTCGATATACTATGCCCTCATAAATTACATTTTTTTAACACCATATCTGACAAATTTGCAGCATTAAATATACTCATAGTGACTCTGGTGACTACGGAGGGACGATGCTTAGAAGGTTTGCCTGTATGCCGTCTGTTTGTAGCCCCCTTCATAAATGACATGGGCTAAAACTATGGTAAAACTGAGAAAAGGTAAACAACACAAAAACATGCACCGTGGAACAACTTTACAAAATACAGTTACCAAAGATAGCGGACGTTGTGTTGACAAGACTTCTTCGGTAATATAGAAGAAAAGAGAACAATCGGCAGTCATTTTCCCATCTGGATGTTTTCTAGATGTTCACCGACACAGTCCACGAAAATACAGTTCATCGAAGATGGCAGTGGCAGTCAACCGAAAGCCCAGCAGCTACGCATTTCTGCATAAGGCAAAAACCGGTCAACTCTGTGACATAGCCAGCTGTCATCGGTCTGAACATGCCGTCACGTTCCAAAAAACCATGGGCAGAGACTCCTGTCTTTTTCACATTTAACATTGGGCAGTGAGGAGTATTTTGTGTGATATTCGCTAGGACAGGAACGGAGCATACTGGGGATGACCCGTTGCCGTGAAGTCAGAACCGTGACTAACTAACTAACTAACTAAATAACTAACTAACTAACTAACTTACTAGCTACATAAATATCTAACTAAATAACTAACTAACTAACTAACTAACTAACTAACTAACTAACTAACTAACAGACTAAGTAACTAACAGACTAACTAACTAACTAAATAACTACACGAACTAACTAACTAACTAACTAACTAACTTAGTAGTAGTAGTAGGCCTCTTTCAGTCCTGAAGGACTATAGAGTTGTGCCGCTTGGGAGGTGCCTGGCAGCACCGCTGGTGACTGTATAGTCCAATTCGAGAATGACAATCTCTGTCACAGTTTCCGCATCTGTGAGACGAGGCAAGTCTCGCAGTAAGTGACTGCTCTTTGAGCCTGTGCCGTCTCTCCTCAGTTTTTTGGATCTGATTGCGCTCAAAGAGCACCAGTCCGTTTCGTACATCTCTTCTCCAGGAGCATCTGTCTGTTGCAACTCTCTCCCACGTGTCTGGATCTATTCCAATGGTTTTCATATCTTGTTTACACACATCCCTATATCGCATTTGGGGTCTTCCGGTTGGCCTCTTTCCTGTGGCTAGTTCTCCGTAAAGGAGATCTTTGGGAATACGTTCGTCCTCCATTCGAGATACGTGGCCCAACCACCGGAGGCGTCTCTGCTTGAGGAGGGTGTGCACTGTGGTAATATCTGCTCTTTCAAGCACCTGTTTGTTTGTTATGTGGTCTTTCCATGTTATGCCCAGGATACGTCTCAGACATCTTATGTGGAAGGAATTCAACTTCCTTTCCTGTCTTGAGTACAGGGTCCAGGATTCAGACCCGTAGAGTAGTGTGCTAACAACACAAGCTTTATATACTTGAGCTTTTGTACGCTCTGTTAGTCTATTATTCTCCCAAACTCTTTTAGCTAGCCTGGAAAATGTTGTGGCTGCCTTTCCAATGCGTCTGTCGATTTCTGTCTCTAATGAAAGATTATCTGATATTGTCGATCCCAGATACACAAAATCGTGGACGACTTTCAATTCATAATTAGAGATTTTGATTGACGGAGGCGCATCAGCATCTTGTTCCATCACCTGTGTTTTATTTAGGCTAATGGTGAGCCCAACGTCTTTGCAGGCAGCTGCAAAATGATCTATGAGCCTTTGGAGATCTTCTGCTGTATGAGTAGTCAGTGCTGCATCATCTGCAAAAAGTAGTTCTCTTACGCATCTTGGTCTTATTTTGGTCTTTGCCTTGAGTCTTGATGGGTTAAAAAGTTTGCCATCAGATCTTGTGTGGAGGTATATGCCTTCAGTGGCAGTCCCAAATGCTTGCCTTAAGAGAACAGCAAAGAAGATACCAAAGAGTGTAGGAGCAAGCACGCATCCCTGCTTTACTCCGCTGCTGATGCTGAATGACTGGGATGTTGAGCCGTCAAATAAAATGGTCCCCTGCATGTTTTCGTGGAATGATTTCACGAGACTAAGAAGGGTGGGTGGACATCCAACCTTTTCAAGGACCTTAAAAAGGCCGCTTCTGCTCACGAGGTCAAATGCCTTTGTGAGGTCGATGAAGGCTATATATAATGGCTTCCTCTGTTCTCTGCACTTCTCTTGGAGCTGCCGGAGTGAGAAAATCATATCGATGGTGGACCTGTTGGGTCTAAATCCGCACTGCGATTCGGGGTAGATTATTTCAGCAAGAATGTGTAATCTTTTAAGGATTACTCTGGCAAAAATCTTGCCTGTAATGCTGAGAAGGGAAATGCCGCGATAGTTGTTGCAGTCGCTTCTGTCGCCTTTGTTTTTATAAAGGGTAACGATGTTTGCGTCTTTCATATCTTGTGGTATTGATGTTTCTCTCCAGCAGAGCTGTAATATTGCATACAGTTCTGGGATGATTGTTTCTTTGCTACATTTTAACATTTCAGGTGGAATACTATCTTTTCCAGGTGCCTTGCCGGATTTGAGAGAGTCTAGTGCTTCGCTGATTTCTGTGAGGCAAGGTTCGTTATCCAAGGCATGCATGGCGGACTGTTGATCGATGGCTTCCAGAGCTTCTTCGCTGACAGTGTTATCCACTGAGTATAGCTCTGAGTAGTGTTCTACCCAGCGATCCATTTGTTTCGCTCGATCTTTTATGATTACCCCCTCAGTTGATCGTAAAGGGGCCATCTTATTTTTTGATGGACCGACTGCTTGCTTGATGCCCTCATACATTCCTCTTATATTTCCAGTGTCTGCACAAGTTTGAATTTGAGCAGAGAGCTGTAGCCAGTACCTGTTCGCACATCTTCTTGCCATCTGTTGTACTCTATTTCTGGCCGTTCGCAATGCCTGCAGTGTTTTCTCTGAAGGTGATGTTTTATACATCGAGAATGCATGTCTCTTTATCTCCAGGACTGGGAGCATCTCTTCAGAGTGTGCTTCAAACCAGTCGGTTGACTTAGTTTGCTTCTTGCCAAATGTTGATAGTGCTGTATTGTAGATGGTGTCGCGAAAATGACTCCATCTCTCGGTGGAATCTCCGTCTGTGGGGCCGGGCAGAGTATCCGCTAGAGCCTGCATGAATTTGTTGACCTTCTCTTTATTTTGGGTGCCACTGGTGTCAATGCGTGGTCTTCCTTCTGTTCGGCTTCTGTAGATTCTCTTGGGCTTTATCTTCACCTTGCTGGAGACGAGTGAATGGTCGGTGTCGCAGTCAGCACCATGATAGCTGCGAGTCATCCGTACATTGCGGAGGTTGCTGCGTTTAGTGAGCACCAGGTCGAGTTGGTGCCAGTTCTTTGATCTGGGGTGCCTCCATGACACCTTGTGTTGAGGTTTCGTGTCAAAGAAGGTGTTGGTCACGCACAGATTATGGTGGCTGCAGAATTCCAAGAGACGTTGTCCATTGTCATTGATCTTCCCAACGCCAAACTGTCCTAGACATGAAGGCCAAGATTCGTGGTCAGAGCCAACCCTGGCATTGAAATCCCCCAGGATAAAAAGATGTTGTTTCTCTGGTGTTTCACTGACTTCTTTGCTAAGGTCGTCATAGAACTTGTCTTTAGATTCTGATGCTGCAGTTAGTGTTGGGGCGTAAACGCTTATAATACTAACTGGGCCTGCCTCTGTCTGGAGTTGGAGCTTCAATATTCTTTCAGTGCCATCACTTGGTGGTATGATGGAATTGAGCAGCTTGTTTCTGATAGCGAAGCCAACTCCATGCTCCCTGGTCTCTCCGCACGGCTTGCCATGCCAGTAGAAAGTGAAGTCCCTCTCCTTGATGCTTCCAGATTCTTGGAGTCTGGTCTCTTGCAGGGCGACAATGTCTATCCCCAGTCTTAGCAGTTCGTTGTTTATCACTGCAGTTTTGCGGGCATCCACAATCTCATTTAGATCGTCTGAGATGCCAGGGGTCATGGTTCTTGCGTTCCATGTTCCCAGCCTTAGGGCCGGTTGTTTTGTTTTTTTCTTGCTGTTAGGTGTATAGATTGCGGTCCATGTGTCAGGATTTCCCCCTAAGCTCCACACACCCTCAGGAGCAGATGAACCGTGGCGAGACAACACCTTATTGACTGGGGGATGCCCAGCTTAGGCGGGCGGTAGCTGTCTAGTGAGATACGATGATCTCTCCCACCGTCGGAAGTAGCCCCTGGCGCCTTGCTCTACGCCAATCGAGCATTAAGACTTATAACCGGCAAATGCTACTTCCCGTGTTGTGTCACCGCTTTACGCGGTGCTGAAGTGACCTCTTCAGGGCACAAGCCTGGGCAATGGAAATCGGAGAACCAGCTGTTGCAAAGTAACTAACTTACTAACTAACTAACTAACTAACTAACTAATTAACTAACCAACTAACTAACTACATAATTAACTAACTAACTAACTAATTAACTAACCAACTAACTAACTACATAACTAACTAACTAACTAACTAACTACCTAACTAACTAACCAACCAACTAACCAACCAATTAACTAACTAATTAGCTAACTGACAAACTAACTAACTAACTAACTAACTAACTAACTAAACAACTAACTAACTAACCAACTAAGTAACTAATCAATTAACTAACTAACTAACTAACTAACTAAATAACTAATTAACTAACTAACTAACTAACTAACTAACCATCTAACTAACTAAATAACTAACTAACTAACTAACTAATCAACCAACCAACCAACCAACTAACTAACTAACTAACTAATCAACCAACCAACCAACTAATTAACTAACTAACTAACTAAGCAACTAACTAACCAACTATCTAACTAACTAACTAACTAACCAACGAACCAACTAATTAACTAACCATCCAACCAACCAACCAAGCAACTAACTAACTAACTACCTACCTAAATAACTAACTAACTAATTAGCTAACTATCTAACTAACTAACTAACTAACTAATTAACTACACTAACTAACTAACTAATGAACAAACTAACTAACTAACTAACTAGCTACCTAAATATCTAACTAACTAACTAACTAACTAACTAACAGACTAACTAACTAAATAACTAACTAACTACACGAACTAACTAACTAACTAACTAACTAACTAACTTACTAACTAACTAACTAACTAACGAATTAACTAACCAACTAACTATCTAAATAACTAACTAACTAACTAACCAACTAACCAACTAACTAACTAACCAACCAACCAACTAACTAACTAACTAACTAACTACCTAACTAACTAACCAACCAACTAACTAACTAACTAACTAACTAACTAATTAACTACACTAACTAACTAACTAATGAACAAACTAACTAACTAACTAACTAACTAGCTACCTAAATATCTAACTAACTAACTAACTAACTAACTAACTAACTAACAGACTAACTAACTAAATAACTAACTAACTACACGAACTAACTAACTAACTAACTAACTTACTTACTAACTAACTAACTAACTAACGAATTAACTAACCAACTAACTATCTAAATAACTAACTAACTAACTAACCAACTAACCATTTAACTAACTAACCAACCAACCAACTAACTAACTAACTAACTAACTACCTAACTAACTAACCAACCAATTAACTAACTAATTAGCTAACTGACTAACTAGCTAACTAACTAACTAACTAACCAACTAACTAACTAATCAACTTACCAACTAATCAATTAACCAACTAACTAACTAACTAACTAATTAATTAAATAACTAACTAACTAACTAACCATCTAACTAACTAACTAACTAACTAACTAATCAAACAACCAACCAACTAACTAACTAACTAATCAACCAACCAACCAACCAACTAATTAACTAACTAACTAACTAACTAAGCAACTAACTAACTAACTATCTATCTAACTAACTAACTAACTAACCAACTAACCAACTAATTAACTAACCATCCAACCAACCAACCAAGCAACTAACTATCTAACTACCTACCTAACTAACTAACTAACAAACTAACTATCTAACTAACTAACTAACTAACTAACTAACTACCCAACTAACTAACCAACCAACTAACCAACCAATTAACTAACTAATTAGCTAACTGACTAACTAACTAACTAACTAACTAACCAACTAACTAACTAACCAACTAACTAACTAATCAATTAACCAACTAACTAACTAACTAACTAAATAACTAATTAACTAACTAAATAACTAAGTAACCATCTAACTAACTAAATAACTAACTAACTAGCTAATCAAACAACCAACCAACCAACTAACTAACTAACTAACTAATCAACCAACCAACCAACCAACTAATTAACTAACTAACTAACGAACTAACTAAGCAATTAACTAACTAACTATCTATCTAACTAACTAACTAACTAACCAACTAATCAACTAATTAACTAACCATCCAACCAACCAACCAAGCAACTAACTAACTAACTACCTAACTAACTAACTAACTAACTAACTAATTAACTAACTAACCAACTAACTAACTATCTAACTAACTAACTAACTAACTAACTAACTAACTAACTAACTAATTAACTACACTAACTAACTAATTAATGAACAAACTAACTAACTAACTAACTAACTAACTTACTAACCAACTAACTAATTAACTATCTAACTAACTAATTAACTAACTAACTAACTAACTAACTAACTAATTAACTACACTAACTAACTAATTAATGAACAAACTAACTAACTAACTAACTAACTAACTTAATAACCAACTAACTTGTTTTCGATATACTATGCCCTCAAAAATCCCCTTTTTTTAACAACACATCTGACAAATTTGCAGCATTAAGTATACTCATAGTGACTCTGGTGACTACGGAGGGACACTGCCTAGAAGGTTTGCCTGTATGCCGTCTGTTTGTAGCCCCCTTCATAAATGACATGGGCTAAAACTATGGTAAAACTGAGAAAATGTAAACAACACAAAAACATGCACCGTGGAACAACTTTACAAAATACAGTTACCAAAGATAGCGGACGTTGTGTTGACAAGACTTCTTCGGTAATATAGAAGAAAAGACAACAATCGGCAGTAATTTTCCCATCTGGATTATTCCTAGATGTTCACCCACACAGTCCACGAAAATACAGTTCATCGAAGATGGCAGTGGCAGTCAACTGAAAGCCCAGCAGCTACGCATTTCTGCATAAGGCAAAAACCGGTCAACTCTGTGACATAGCCAGCTGTCATCGCTCCGAACATGCCGTCACGTTCCAAAAAACCTCGGGCAGAGACTCCTGTCTTTTTCACATTTAACATTGGGCAGTGAGGAGTATTTTGTGTGATATTCGCTAGGACAGGAACGGAGCATACTGGGGATGACCCGTTGCCGTGAAGTCAGAACCGTGACTAACTAACTAACTAACTAACTGAATAACTAACTAACTAACTAACTTAATAACTAACTAACTAACTAACTAATTAACTAACCAACTAACTAACTACATAACTAACTAACTAACTAACTAACTAACTAACTAACTAACTAACCAACTAACTAACTACATAACTAACTAACTAACTACCTAACTAACTAACCAACCAACTAACCAACCAATTAACTAACTAATTAGCTAACTGACTAACTAACTAACTAACTAACTAACTAACTAACCAACTAACTAACTAACCAACTAACTAACTAATCAATTAACCAACTAACTAACTAACTAACTAAATAACTAATTAACTAACTAACTAACTAACTAACCATCTAACTAACTAAATAACTAACTAACTAACTAACTAACTAATCAACCAACCAACCAACCAACTAACTAACTAACTAACTAACTAATCAACCAACCAACCAACCAACTAATTAACTAACTAACTAACTAAGCAACTAACTAACTAACTATCTATCTAACTAATTAACTAACTAACTAACTAATCAACCAACTAACCAACCAATTAACTAACTAATTAGCTAACTGACTAAATAACTAACGAACTAACTAACTAACTAACCAACTAACTAACTAACCAACTAACTAACTAATCAATTAACCAACTAACTAACTAACTAAAAAACTAATTAACTAACTAACTAACTAACTAACCATCTAACTAACTAAATAATTAACTAACTAACTAACTAATCATACAACCAACCAACCAACTAACTAACTAACTAACTAATCAACCAATCAACCAACCAACTAATTAACTAACTAACTAACTAACTAACTTAGCAACTAACTAACTAACTATATATCTAACTAACTAACTAACTAACTAACCAACTAACCAGCTAATTAACTAACCATCCAACCTACCAACCAAGCAACTAACTAACTAACTACCTACCTAACTAGCTAATTAACTAATTAACTAACTAACTAATTAACTATCTAACTAACTAATTAACTAACTAACTAACTAACTAATTAACTACACTAACTAACTAATTAATGAACAAACAAACTAACTAACTAACTAGATAACTAACTAACTAACTAATTAACTACACTAACTAACTAATTAATGAACAAACTAACTAACTAACTAACTAACTTATTAACCAACTAAATTTTTTTCGATATACTATGCCCTCATAAATTACATTTTTTTAACAACATATCTGACAAAATTGCAGCATTAAGTATACTCATAGTGACTCTGGTGACTACGGAGGGACACTGCCTAGAAGATTTGCCTGTATGCCGTCTGTTTCTAGCCCCCTTCATAAATGACATGGGCTAAAACTATGGTAAAACTGAGAAAATGTAAACAACACAAAAACATGCACCGTGGAACAGCTTTACAAAATACAGTTACCAAAGATAGCGGACGTTGTTTTGACAAGACTTCTTCGGTAATATAGAAGAAAAGACAACAATCGGCAGTCATTTTCCCATCTGGATGTTTCCTAGATGTTCACCCACACAGTCCACGAAAATACAGTTCATCCTCGATGGCAGTGGCAGTCAACCAAAAGCCCAGCAGCCACGCATTTCTGCATAAGGCAAAAACCGGTCAACTCTGTGACATAGCCAGCTGTCATCGCTCCGAACATGCCGTCACGTTCCAAAAAACCTAGGGCAGAGACTCCTGTCTTTTTCACATTTAACATTGGGCAGTGAGGAGCATTTTGTGTGATATTCGCTAGGACAGGAACGGAGCATACTGGGGATGACCCGTTGCCGTGAAGTCAGAACCGTGACTAACTAACTAACTAACTAACTAAATAACCAACTAACTAACTAACTAAATAACTAACTAACTAACTAACTAAGTAACTAACTAATTAACTAACTAACTAACTAGCTACCTAATTATCTAAGTAACTAACTAACTAACTAACTAACTAACAGACTAAGTAACTAACAGACTAACTAACTAACTAACTACACGAACTAACTAACTAACTAACTAACTAACTAACTTACTAACTAACTAATTAACTAACTAACTAACTAAATAACTAACTAACTAACAAACTAACTAACCAACTAACCAACTAACTAACTAACCAACCAACTAACTAACTAACTAACTAACTACCTAACTAACTAACCAACCAACTAACCAACCAATTAACTAACTAATTAGCTAACTGACTAACTAACTAACTAACTAACTAACTAACTAACCAACTAACTAACTAACCAACTAACTAACTAATCAATTAACCAACTAACTAACAAACTAACTAAATAAATAACTAATTAACTAACTAACTAACCATCTAACTAACTAAATACCTAACTAACTAACTAACTAACTAACTAACTAATCAAGCAACCAACCAACCAACTTACTAACTAACTAACTAATCAACCAACCAACCAACCAACTAATTAACTAACTAACTAACTAAGCAACTAACTAAATAACTATCTATCTAACTAACTAACTAACCAATCAACTAATTAACTAACCATCCAACCAACCAACCAAGCATCTAACTAACTAACTACCTAACTAACTAACTAACTAATTAACTAACAACTAACTAACTATCTAACTAACTAACTAACTAACTAACTAATTAATGAACAAACTAACTAACTAACTAACTAAATAACTAACTAACTAACTAACTTACTTACTAACCAACTAACTAATTAACTATCTAACTAACTAATTAACTAACTAACTAACTAACTAATTAACTACACTAACTAACTAATTAATGAACAAACAAACTAACTAACTAACTAACCAACTAACTAATTAACTACACTAACTAACTAATTAATGAACTAACTAACTAACTAACTAACTAACTAACTAACTTACTAACCAACTAAATTGTTTTCGATATACTATGCCCTCATAAATTACATTTTTTTAACAACATATCTGACAAAATTGCAGCATTAAGTATACTCATAGTGACTCTGGTGACTACGGAGGGACACTGCCTAGAAGGTTTGCCTGTATGCCGTCTGTTTGTAGCCCCCTTCATAAATGACATGGGCTAAAACTATGGTAAAACTGAGAAAAGGTAAACAACACAAAAACATGCACCGTGGAACAGCTTTACAAAATACAGTTACCAAACATAGCGGACGTTGTGTTGACAAGACTTCTTCGGTAATATAGAAGAAAAGACAACAATCGGCAGTCATTTTCCTATCTTAATGTTTCCTAGATGTTCACCCACACAGTCCACGAAAATACAGTTCATCGAAGATGGCAGTGGCAGTCAACCAAAAGCCCAGCAGCTACGCATTTCTGCATAAGGCAAAAACCGGTCAACTCTGTGACATAGCCAGCTATCATCGCTCCGAACATGCCGTCACATTCCAAAAAACCTCGGGCAGAGACTCCTGTCTTTTTCACATTTAACATTGGGCAGTGAGGAGCATTTTGTGTGATATTCGCTTGGACAGAAACGGAGCATACTGGGGATGACCCGTTGCCGTGAAGTCAGAACCGTGACTAACTAACTAACTAACTAAATAACTAACTAACTAACTAACTAACTAACTAACTAACTAACTAAGTAACTAACTAACTAACTAACTAACTAACTAAGTAACTAACTAATTAACTAACTAACTAACTAACTAACTAATTAACTACACTAACTAACTAATTAATGAACAAACAAACTACCCAACTAACTAACTAACTAATTAACTACACTAACTAACTAATTAATGAACAAACTAACTAACTAACTAACTTACTAACCAACTAACTTGTTTTCGATAAACTATGCCCTCATAAATTACATTTTTTTAACACCATATCTGACAAATTTGCAGCATTAAATATACTCATAGTGACTCTGGTGACTACGGAGGGACACTGCCTAGAAGGTTTGCCTGTATGCCGTCTGTTTGTAGCCCCCTTCATAAATGACATGGGCTAAAACTATGGTAAAACTGAGAAAATGTAAACAACACAAAAACATGCACCGTGGAACAACTTTACAAAATACAGTTACCAAAGATAGCGGACGTTGTGTTGACAAGACTTCTTCGGTAATATAGAAGAAAAGACAACAATCGGCAGTCATTTTCCCATCTGGATGTTTTCTAGATGTTCACCGACACAGTCCACGAAAATACAGTTCATCGAAGATGGCAGTGGCAGTCAACCGAAAGACCAGCAGCTACGCATTTCTGCATAAGGCAAAAACCGGTCAACTCTGTGACATAGCCAGCTGTCATCGGTCTGAACATGCCGTCACGTTCCAAAAAACCATGGGCAGAGACTCCTGTCTTTTTCACATTTAACATTGGGCAGTGAGGAGTATTTTGTGTGATATTCGCTAGGACAGGAACGGAGCATACTGGGGATGACCCGTTGCCGTGAAGTCAGAACCGTGACTAACTAACTAACTAACTAAATAACTAACTAACTAACTAACTAACTAGCTACATAAATATCTAACTAAATAACTAACTAACTAACTAACTAACTAACTAACTAACTAACAGACTAAGTAACTAACAGACTAACTAACTAACTAAATAACTACACGAACTAACTAACTAACTAACTAACTAACTTAGTAGTAGTAGTAGGCCTCTTTCAGTCCTGAAGGACTATAGAGTTGTGCCGCTTGGGAGGTGCCTGGCAGCACCGCTGGTGACTGTATAGTCCAATTCGAGAATGACAATCTCTGTCACAGTTTCCGCATCTGTGAGACGAGGCAAGTCTCGCAGTAAGTGACTGCTCTTTGAGCCTGTGCCGTCTCTCCTCAGTTTTTTGGATCTGATTGCGCTCAAAGAGCACCAGTCCGTTTCGTACATCTCTTCTCCAGGAGCATCTGTCTGTTGCAACTCTCTCCCACGTGTCTGGATCTATTCCAATGGTTTTCATATCTTGTTTACACACATCCCTATATCGCATTTGGGGTCTTCCGGTTGGCCTCTTTCCTGTGGCTAGTTCTCCGTAAAGGAGATCTTTGGGAATACGTTCGTCCTCCATTCGAGATACGTGGCCCAACCACCGGAGGCGTCTCTGCTTGAGGAGGGTGTGCACTGTGGTAATATCTGCTCTTTCAAGCACCTGTTTGTTTGTTATGTGGTCTTTCCATGTTATGCCCAGGATACGTCTCAGACATCTTATGTGGAAGGAATTCAACTTCCTTTCCTGTCTTGAGTACAGGGTCCAGGATTCAGACCCGTAGAGTAGTGTGCTAACAACACAAGCTTTATATACTTGAGCTTTTGTACGCTCTGTTAGTCTATTATTCTCCCAAACTCTTTTAGCTAGCCTGGAAAATGTTGTGGCTGCCTTTCCAATGCGTCTGTCGATTTCTGTCTCTAATGAAAGATTATCTGATATTGTCGATCCCAGATACACAAAATCGTGGACGACTTTCAATTCATAATTAGAGATTTTGATTGACGGAGGCGCATCAGCATCTTGTTCCATCACCTGTGTTTTATTTAGGCTAATGGTGAGCCCAACGTCTTTGCAGGCAGCTGCAAAATGATCTATGAGTTTTTGGAGATCTTCTGCTGTATGAGTAGTCAGTGCTGCATCATCTGCAAAAAGTAGTTCTCTTACGCATCTTGGTCTTATTTTGGTCTTTGCCTTGAGTCTTGATGGGTTAAAAAGTTTGCCATCAGATCTTGTGTGGAGGTATATGCCTTCAGTGGCAGTCCCAAATGCTTGCCTTAAGAGAACAGCAAAGAAGATACCAAAGAGTGTAGGAGCAAGCACGCATCCCTGCTTTACTCCGCTGCTGATGCTGAATGACTGGGATGTTGAGCCGTCAAATAAAATGGTCCCCTGCATGTTTTCGTGGAATGATTTCACGAGACTAAGAAGGGTGGGTGGACATCCAACCTTTTCAAGGACCTTAAAAAGGCCGCTTCTGCTCACGAGGTCAAATGCCTTTGTGAGGTCGATGAAGGCTATATATAATGGCTTCCTCTGTTCTCTGCACTTCTCTTGGAGCTGCCGGAGTGAGAAAATCATATCGATGGTGGACCTGTTGGGTCTAAATCCGCACTGCGATTCGGGGTAGATTATTTCAGCAAGAATGTGTAATCTTTTAAGGATTACTCTGGCAAAAATCTTGCCTGTAATGCTGAGAAGGGAAATGCCGCGATAGTTGTTGCAGTCGCTTCTGTCGCCTTTGTTTTTATAAAGGGTAACGATGTTTGCGTCTTTCATATCTTGTGGTATTGATGTTTCTCTCCAGCAGAGCTGTAATATTGCATACAGTTCTGGGATGATTGTTTCTTTGCTACATTTTAACATTTCAGGTGGAATACTATCTTTTCCAGGTGCCTTGCCGGATTTGAGAGAGTCTAGTGCTTCGCTGATTTCTGTGAGGCAAGGTTCGTTATCCAAGGCATGCATGGCGGACTGTTGATCGATGGCTTCCAGAGCTTCTTCGCTGACAGTGTTATCCACTGAGTATAGCTCTGAGTAGTGTTCTACCCAGCGATCCATTTGTTTCGCTCGATCTTTTATGATTACCCCCTCAGTTGATCGTAAAGGGGCCATCTTATTTTTTGATGGACCGACTGCTTGCTTGATGCCCTCATACATTCCTCTTATATTTCCAGTGTCTGCACAAGTTTGAATTTGAGCAGAGAGCTGTAGCCAGTACCTGTTCGCACATCTTCTTGCCATCTGTTGTACTCTATTTCTGGCCGTTCGCAATGCCTGCAGTGTTTTCTCTGAAGGTGATGTTTTATACATCGAGAATGCATGTCTCTTTATCTCCAGGACTGGGAGCATCTCTTCAGAGTGTGCTTCAAACCAGTCGGTTGACTTAGTTTGCTTCTTGCCAAATGTTGATAGTGCTGTATTGTAGATGGTGTCGCGAAAATGACTCCATCTCTCGGTGGAATCTCCGTCTGTGGGGCCGGGCAGAGTATCCGCTAGAGCCTGCATGAATTTGTTGACCTTCTCTTTATTTTGGGTGCCACTGGTGTCAATGCGTGGTCTTCCTTCTGTTCGGCTTCTGTAGATTCTCTTGGGCTTTATCTTCACCTTGCTGGAGACGAGTGAATGGTCGGTGTCGCAGTCAGCACCATGATAGCTGCGAGTCATCCGTACATTGCGGAGGTTGCTGCGTTTAGTGAGCACCAGGTCGAGTTGGTGCCAGTTCTTTGATCTGGGGTGCCTCCATGACACCTTGTGTTGAGGTTTCGTGTCAAAGAAGGTGTTGGTCACGCACAGATTATGGTGGCTGCAGAATTCCAAGAGACGTTGTCCATTGTCATTGATCTTCCCAACGCCAAACTGTCCTAGACATGAAGGCCAAGATTCGTGGTCAGAGCCAACCCTGGCATTGAAATCCCCCAGGATAAAAAGATGTTGTTTCTCTGGTGTTTCACTGACTTCTTTGCTAAGGTCGTCATAGAACTTGTCTTTAGATTCTGATGCTGCAGTTAGTGTTGGGGCGTAAACGCTTATAATACTAACTGGGCCTGCCTCTGTCTGGAGTTGGAGCTTCAATATTCTTTCAGTGCCATCACTTGGTGGTATGATGGAATTGAGCAGCTTGTTTCTGATAGCGAAGCCAACTCCATGCTCCCTGGTCTCTCCGCACGGCTTGCCATGCCAGTAGAAAGTGAAGTCCCTCTCCTTGATGCTTCCAGATTCTTGGAGTCTGGTCTCTTGCAGGGCGACAATGTCTATCCCCAGTCTTAGCAGTTCGTTGTTTATCACTGCAGTTTTGCGGGCATCCACAATCTCATTTAGATCGTCTGAGATGCCAGGGGTCATGGATCTTACGTTCCATGTTCCCAGCCTTAGGGCCGGTTGTTTTGTTTTTTTCTTGCTGTTAGGTGTATAGATTGCGGTCCATGTGTCAGGATTTCCCCCTAAGCTCCACACACCCTCAGGAGCAGATGAACCGTGGCGAGACAACACCTTATTGACTGGGGGATGCCCAGCTTAGGCGGGCGGTAGCTGTCTAGTGAGATACGATGATCTCTCCCACCGTCGGAAGTAGCCCCTGGCGCCTTGCTCTACGCCAATCGAGCATTAAGACTTATAACCGGCAAATGCTACTTCCCGTGTTGTGTCACCGCTTTACGCGGTGCTGAAGTGACCTCTTCAGGGCACAAGCCTGGGCAATGGAAATCGGAGAACCAGCTGTTGCAAACTAACTAACTTACTAACTAACTAACTAACTAACTAATTAACTAACCAACTAACTAACTACATAATTAACTAACTAACTAACTAATTAACTAACCAACTAACTAACTACATAACTAACTAACTAACTAACTAACTACCTAACTAACTAACCAACCAACTAACCAACCAATTAACTAACTAATTAGCTAACTGACAAACTAACTAACTAACTACCTAACTAACTAACTAACCAACTAACTAACTAACCAACTAAGTAACTAATCAATTAACTAACTAACTAACTAACTAACTAAATAACTAATTAACTAACTAACTAACTAACTAACTAACCATCTAACTAACTAAATAACTAACTAACTAACTAACTAATCAACCAACCAACCAACCAACTAACTAACTAACTAACTAATCAACCAACCAACCAACTAATTAACTAACTAACTAACTAAGCAAATAACTAACCAACTATCTAACTAACTAACTAACTAACCAACGAACCAACTAATTAACTAACCATCCAACCAACCAACCAAGCAACTAACTAACTAACTACCTACCTAAATAACTAACTAACTAATTAGCTAACTATCTAACTAACTAACTAACTAATTAACTACACTAACTAACTAACTAATGAACAAACTAACTAACTAACTAACTAGCTACCTAAATATCTAACTAACTAACTAACTAACTAACTAACAGACTAACTAAATAACTAACTAACTACACGAACTAACTAACTAACTAACTAACTAACTAACTTACTAACTAACTAACTAACGAATTAACTAACCAACTAACTATCTAAATAACTAACTAACTAACTAACCAACTAACCAACTAACTAACTAACCAACCAACCAACTAACTAACTAACTAACTAACTACCTAACTAACTAACCAACCAACTAACTAACTAACTAACTAACTAACTAATTAACTACACTAACTAACTAACTAATGAACAAACTAACTAACTAACTAACTAACTAGCTACCTAAATATCTAACTAACTAACTAACTAACTAACTAACTAACTAACTAACAGACTAACTAACTAAATAACTAACTAACTACACGAACTAACTAACTAACTAACTAACTTACTTACTAACTAACTAACTAACTAACTAACTAACGAATTAACTAACCAACTAACTATCTAAATAACTAACTAACTAACTAACCAACTAACCATTTAACTAACTAACCAACCAACCAACTAACTAACTAACTAACTAACTACCTAACTAACTAACCAACCAATTAACTAACTAATTAGCTAACTGACTAACTAGCTAACTAACTAACTAACTAACCAACTAACTAACTAATCAACTTACTAACTAATCAATTAACCAACTAACTAACTAACTAACTAATTAATTAAATAACTAACTAACTAACTAACCATCTAACTAACTAACTAACTAACTAACTAATCAAACAACCAACCAACTAACTAACTAACTAATCAACCAACCAACCAACCAACTAATTAACTAACTAACTAACTAACTAAGCAACTAACTAACTAACTATCTATCTAACTAACTAACTAACTAACCAACTAACCAACTAATTAACTAACCATCCAACCAACCAACCAAGCAACTAACTATCTAACTACCTACCTAACTAACTAACTAACAAACTAACTATCTAACTAACTAACTAACTAACTAACTAACTACCCAACTAACTAACCAACCAACTAACCAACCAATTAACTAACTAATTAGCTAACTGACTAACTAACTAACTAACTAACTAACCAACTAACTAACTAACCAACTAACTAACTAATCAATTAACCAACTAACTAACTAACTAACTAAATAACTAATTAACTAACTAAATAACTAAGTAACCATCTAACTAACTAAATAACTAACTAACTAGCTAATCAAACAACCAACCAACCAACTAACTAACTAACTAACTAATCAACCAACCAACCAACCAACTAATTAACTAACTAACTAACGAACTAACTAAGCAATTAACTAACTAACTATCTATCTAACTAACTAACTAACTAACCAACTAATCAACTAATTAACTAACCATCCAACCAACCAACCAAGCAACTAACTAACTAACTACCTAACTAACTAACTAACTAACTAACTAATTAACTAACTAACTAACTATCTAACTAACTAACTAACTAACTAACTAACTAACTAACTAATTAACTACACTAACTAACTAATTAATGAACAAACTAACTAACTAACTAACTAACTAACTTACTAACCAACTAACTAATTAACTATCTAACTAACTAATTAACTAACTAACTAACTAACTAACTAACTAATTAACTACACTAACTAACTAATTAATGAACAAACTAACTAACTAACTAACTAACTAACTTAATAACCAACTAACTTGTTTTCGATATACTATGCCCTCAAAAATCCCCTTTTTTTAACAACATATCTGACAAATTTGCAGCATTAAGTATACTCATAGTGACTCTGGTGACTACGGAGGGACACTGCCTAGAAGGTTTGCCTGTATGCCGTCTGTTTGTAGCCCCCTTCATAAATGACATGGGCTAAAACTATGGTAAAACTGAGAAAATGTAAACAACACAAAAACATGCACCGTGGAACAACTTTACAAAATACAGTTACCAAAGATAGCGGACGTTGTGTTGACAAGACTTCTTCGGTAATATAGAAGAAAAGACAACAATCGGCAGTCATTTTCCCATCTGGATGTTTCCTAGATGTTCCCCCACACAGTCCACGAAAATACAGTTCATCGAAGATGGCAGTGGCAGTCAACTGAAAGCCCAGCAGCTACGCATTTCTGCATAAGGCAAAAACCGGTCAACTCTGTGACATAGCCAGCTGTCATCGCTCCGAACATGCCGTCACGTTCCAAAAAACCTCGGGCAGAGACTCCTGTCTTTTTCACATTTAACATTGGGCAGTGAGGAGTATTTTGTGTGATATTCGCTAGGACAGGAACGGAGCATACTGGGGATGACCCGTTGCCGTGAAGTCAGAACCGTGACTAACTAACTAACTAACTAACTGAATAACTAACTAACTAACTAACTTAATAACTAACTAACTAACTAACTAATTAACTAACCAACTAACTAACTACATAACTAACTAACTAACTAACTAACTAACTAACTAACCAACTAACTAACTACATAACTAACTAACTAACTACCTAACTAACTAACCAACCAACTAACCAACCAATTAACTAACTAATTAGCTAACTGACTAACTAACTAACTAACTAACTAACTAACCAACTAACTAACTAACCAACTAACTAACTAATCAATTAACCAACTAACTAACTAACTAACTAAATAACTAATTAACTAACTAACTAACTAACTAACCATCTAACTAACTAAATAACTAACTAACTAACTAACTAACTAACTAATCAACCAACCAACCAACCAACTAACTAACTAACTAACTAACTAATCAACCAACCAACCAACCAACTAATTAACTAACTAACTAACTAAGCAACTAACTAACTAACTATCTATCTAACTAATTAACTAACTAACTAACTAATCAACCAACTAACCAACCAATTAACTAACTAATTAGCTAACTGACTAAATAACTAACGAACTAACTAACTAACTAACCAACTAACTAACTAACCAACTAACTAACTAATCAATTAACCAACTAACTAACTAACTAAAAAACTAATTAACTAACTAACTAACTAACTAACCATCTAACTAACTAAATAATTAACTAACTAACTAATCATACAACCAACCAACCAACTAACTAACTAACTAACTAATCAACCAATCAACCAACCAACTAATTAACTAACTAACTAACTAACTAACTTAGCAACTAACTAACTAACTATATATCTAACTAACTAACTAACTAACTAACCAACTAACCAGCTAATTAACTAACCATCCAACCTACCAACCAAGCAACTAACTAACTAACTACCTACCTAACTAGCTAACTAACTAATTAACTAACTAACTAATTAACTATCTAACTAACTAATTAACTAACTAACTAACTAACTAATTAACTACACTAACTAACTAATTAATGAACAAACAAACTAACTAACTAACTAGATAACTAACTAACTAACTAATTAACTACACTAACTAACTAATTAATGAACAAACTAACTAACTAACTAACTAACTTATTAACCAACTAAATTTTTTTCGATATACTATGCCCTCATAAATTACATTTTTTTAACAACATATCTGACAAAATTGCAGCATTAAGTATACTCATAGTGACTCTGGTGACTACGGAGGGACACTGCCTAGAAGGTTTGCCTGTATGCCGTCTGTTTCTAGCCCCCTTCATAAATGACATGGGCTAAAACTATGGTAAAACTGAGAAAATGTAAACAACACAAAAACATGCACCGTGGAACAGCTTTACAAAATACAGTTACCAAAGATAGCGGACGTTGTTTTGACAAGACTTCTTCGGTAATATAGAAGAAAAGACAACAATCGGCAGTCATTTTCCCATCTGGATGTTTCCTAGATGTTCACCCACACAGTCCACGAAAATACAGTTCATCCTCGATGGCAGTGGCAGTCAACCAAAAGCCCAGCAGCCACGCATTTCTGCATAAGGCAAAAACCGGTCAACTCTGTGACATAGCCAGCTGTCATCGCTCCGAACATGCCGTCACGTTCCAAAAAACCTAGGGCAGAGACTCCTGTCTTTTTCACATTTAACATTGGGCAGTGAGGAGCATTTTGTGTGATATTCGCTAGGACAGGAACGGAGCATACTGGGGATGACCCGTTGCCGTGAAGTCAGAACCGTGACTAACTAACTAACTAACTAACTAAATAACCAACTAACTAACTAACTAAATAACTAACTAACTAACTAACTAAGTAACTAACTAATTAACTAACTAACTAACTAGCTACCTAATTATCTAAGTAACTAACTAACTAACTAACTAACTAACAGACTAAGTAACTAACAGACTAACTAACTAACTAACTACACGAACTAACTAACTAACTAACTAAGTAACTAACTTACTAACTAACTAATTAACTAACTAACTAACTAAATAACTAACTAACTAACAAACTAACTAACCAACTAACCAACTAACTAACTAACCAACCAACTAACTAACTAACTAACTAACTACCTAACTAACTAACCAACCAACTAACCAACCAATTAACTAACTAATTAGCTAACTGACTAACTAACTAACTAACTAACTAACTAACTAACCAACTAACTAACTAACCAACTAACTAACTAATCAATTAACCAACTAACTAACAAACTAACTAAATAAATAACTAATTAACTAACTAACTAACCATCTAACTAACTAAATACCTAACTAACTAACTAACTAACTAACTAACTAATCAAGCAACCAACCAACCAACTTACTAACTAACTAACTAATCAACCAACCAACCAACCAACTAATTAACTAACTAACTAACTAAGCAACTAACTAAATAACTATCTATCTAACTAACTAACTAACCAATCAACTAATTAACTAACCATCCAACCAACCAACCAAGCATCTAACTAACTAACTACCTAACTAACTAACTAACTAATTAACTAACTAACTAACTAACTATCTAACTAACTAACTAACTAACTAACTAATTAATGAACAAACTAACTAACTAACTAACTAACTTACTTACTAACCAACTAACTAATTAACTATCTAACTAACTAATTAACTAACTAACTAACTAACTAATTAACTACACTAACTAACTAATTAATGAACAAACAAACTAACTAACTAACTAACCAACTAACTAATTAACTACACTAACTAACTAATTAATGAACTAACTAACTAACTAACTAACTAACTAACTAACTTACTAACCAACTAAATTGTTTTCGATATACTATGCCCTCATAAATTACATTTTTTTAACAACATATCTGACAAAATTGCAGCATTAAGTATACTCATAGTGACTCTGGTGACTACGGAGGGACACTGCCTAGAAGGTTTGCCTGTATGCCGTCTGTTTGTAGCCCCCTTCATAAATGACATGGGCTAAAACTATGGTAAAACTGAGAAAATGTAAACAACACAAAAACATGCACCGTCGAACAGCTTTACAAAATACAGTTATCAAAGATAGCGGACGTTGTTTTGACAAGACTTCTTCGGTAATATAGAAGAAAAGACAACAATCGGCAGTCATTTTCCCATCTGGATGTTTCCTAGATGTTCACCCACACAGTCCACGAAAATACAGTTCATCCTCGATGGCAGTGGCAGTCAACCAAAAGCCCAGCAGCCACGCATTTCTGCATAAGGCAAAAACCGGTCAACTCTGTGACATAGCAAGCTGCCATCGCTCCGAACATGCCGTCACGTTCCAAAAAACCTAGGGCAGAGACTCCTGTCTTTTTCACATTTAACATTAGGCAGTGAGGAGCATTTTGTGTGATATTCGCTAGGACAGGAACGGAGCATACTGGGGATGACCCGTTGCCATGAAGTCAGAACCGTGACTAACTAACTAACTAACTAAATAACTAACTAACTAACTAACTACCTACCTACCTACCTACCTACCTAACTAACTAACTAACTAACTAACTGACTAACTAACTAACTATCTAACTAATTAACTAACTAACTAACTAACTAAACTAACTAACTAACTAATTAAACTAACTAAACTAACTAAGTAACTAACTAAACTAACTAACTAAGCAACTAACTAAGTAACTAACTAACTAACTAACTAACTAACTGACTGACTGACTGACTGACTAACTAACTAACTAACTAACTAACTAACTAAGCAACTAACTAAGCAACTAACTAACTAAGCTAACTAATTAAATAACTAACTAACTATCTAACTAACTAAACTAACTAATTAAACTAACTAAACTAACTAAGTAACTAACTAAACTAACTAACTAAGCAACTAACTAACTAAACTAACTAACTAACTAACTAAATAACTAACTCACAATGAGCGATCACTTCCCAATATGCTACACATGGTCTAAAAAAGGAATTAAGACTCCTAAACATAAACACATAACTGTAAAATATAGAAGCTACAAAAACTTCAACCAAAACGCATTTTTACAGGACTTGCTCAGCTTACCTCTAAACAATGTTTATCAACTTCTAGACCCGGATGATGCTCTCGAATCCTGGATGAAGATCTTTATTGATGTGTTTGATAGACATGTGCCAATCAAGGAAGTTCGAGTAAAACATCACGTCAAACCACCTTGGATTTTTGAAATTATGAGAGACAGAGATAAGGCACATAAAAAGCGGGATCTCAGCACATACCGTACTCTTAGAAACAAAGTTCAATATACCATATGAAAAGAAAAGAAAAATTACTTTAAGAACTTAGTCATGGATAAAACAAATATTAAGGATATATGGAAGGCAATTAACACCTTGACAAACAAGCATAACTACTCAAATTCATTACCATCAAATCCTATTTCATGCGACCAATTCAGTAACTTTTTTTCAGAATGACATAGATCAGTTGAAAGCTACAATACCACATTCTTCTTGCAACTTATCTTTACTGTCATCGTTTTGCCAGACCAGATGCCCCCAAGATATCCTTTCTGACATACCGCTAATGACAGTCACTGAAATATTCACTTACCTCAGTAACCTAAAACACAACCTCATCTGGGTTAGATGGAATCAGCAGTCGGATTCTCCACTGTGCTGCGCCAGTGATCTGTGTGTCACTAACCTATGTATATAATCAGTGTCTCACCAAAGGTCACTTTCCATCAGCTCTCAAAATCGCTAAAGTGTATCCTCTCCTTAAATCAGGTTCATTGGACAATGGTCTCCCGAACAATTATAGACCCATTTCTTTACTATCATCACTATCTAAACCACTAGAAAAACACATCCATAAGGTAACATTACAGTATTTAGATCGCAACAAGCTTATAGTTGACTGTCAATCAGGATTTCGACCAAAATATTCTTGCCATACGGCCCTAACAAACATGATAGAAAAAAATTGGCACCAGAATATAAATAACAACAATCTATGTGGAGCTGTGTTTATCGATTTCAGAAAAGCATTTGATATGATAGACCATGCCATTTTAATTAAAAAACTAGAGACAATGAAAATTGGCCCTAATGTTGTGACGCTAATAACATCTTTTCTGACAAACAGAAATCAAGCAGTATCATACAATAAATTTCTGTCCCAAACCACTACCTTCAATACTGGAGTACAGCAAGGCTCTATTCTTGGCCCTCTATTATTCGCCATATATATTAATGATCTACCTTTGCATCTTTCGTCGTCCTGCGATCTATTTGCATACGACTGTACAGTGTATACAAACGCTGAAAGCAGTAATTTGCTGGAGTCGTCTTTGCAACAAGAATTAAATAATGTAGTTAGGTGGAGCTATGCGAACCGTATGCAAATTAACATCACTAAAACAAAATCTATGTTATTAACAACCAGACAAAGACTTCAGACTCTAAATTCACACAGATCACTTCACCTTCACTTTCGATAACATACCAGTAGAAAGTGTAATTGAGCACAAAACATTGGGCCTCATCATTGATAGAAACCTAGCCTTTAATCCTCACGTTCAAGCGCTCACTAAACAAACAACGAAAAAAGTCTACCAACTCGCCAAAATTAAAAATTTCCTTGATGAGGACACAAGGAAAATATTCTATACGTCTCACGTAAAGACACATTTTGACTACTGCTCTACAATCTGGGACGGTTATTCCAATTCAAGCACCAAGCGACTTTACTCACTCCAGAAACGGGCCATGAGTTTAATTTATAGCAAACATTTAACTGACAATCCTAGCCTGCATAAACGCCTTCAGTTACTACCACTCCGCAAACGTCTGCTTTTCAATAAGGCCAAACTAATTCACAAAATCCTACATCGGAATGCCCCAAATTACCTTTGGCCATTGTTTGAATATAATGCTAGACACAGTAAACGATTAAATATATTACACATTCCGAAGCCTAGGATTGACTTATACAAAACAAGCTTAACGTACCCTGCAGCTCAGCTGTGGAACAATCTTCCATATGAAATAAAAGACATCACCAATCCCTATACATATAATCGCAAATTATTTGAACACTATCTCAGTACGGATTACCTTCCCCCTTAATAATAGAAGTAATAATAATAATAAAACCCTAGTATGACAGCCAGTCCCCTTTTGGTAGGCCAGTATATGTAACATAGCTAATAACAAGTGCCACACCAGTTATTACTATTACTGAGTCGTGTAGTATTGATTTTTAATTATTCCACATGCCTTTATAATGCATATCTTTTATATTGTTGCTGTTTTCAGATAGCCTTGAATGGTGTGTGAATGGTATAATGTATGAAAGAGAGTGATAAAAGGGCAGAATGTTAGACAGGCCTGCGTACCCAATTCTTAACCCTTTCAAAATAAAGTTTTGTTGTTGTTGTTGTTGTTGTTGTAACTAACTAACTAAGTAACTAACTAAACTAACTAAGTAACTCACTAAGCAACTCACTAACTAACTAACTAACTAACTAACTAACTAACTAACTAACTAACTAACTAACTAACTACCTAATTAACTAACTAACTAACTTACTAATTCACTCACTAAATAACTAACTAACTAACTAAATAACTAACTAACTAGCTAACTAACTAATTCACTAACTAACTAACTATTGTTGTTTGTCCAACAAGAATGATGATGACCATTCATTTCATCCAGTGGGGTTGAAAGTATGGAGCCATGGGTTCTAAGATGGCTGATAAGGTCTATTTTGGCTCGAAATGTTCTTTGACAATGTGGACAAAGAATGCTTGACGTTTCTGGAGGAGGATTTCCCGCAGTGGTTTTTCTGTAGTTCCTTTTCTTTACAGCTCTTGCAGTCCTGGTTGCATCACACATGACTGCACCCTTGTGTAATGATACACGCCACGAATTTCGGTCTCTGGCTGCAGTCTCCCAGGTGTCATGATGAATTCCAAAAGCATTCAGAGAGATTTTCAGAGTGTCTTTAAAGCGTTTCCTCTGGCCATCTTGGGAGCGTTTACCACAACGCAGTTCGCTGTAAAAAAAATTCGTGTAGGGAGCCTGTGATCTGGCATGCGAGTCAAGTGACCAGCCCAGCGAATCTGATTCTTCATCAGTAGAGTGTGGATACTGGGCATGGACGCTCTTTCTAGGACTTCAGTGTCTGGGATCTTGTCTTGCCATTTAATCTTCAGTAGCTTCCTTAGGCAGACTGCGTGGAAGTGTTTTAATTTCCTAGCGTGTCGCTGATAAACAGTCCAGGTTTCACAAGCATATAGCAGTGTGGATAATACAACTGCTTTGTAGACTTTTAGCTTTGTTTGCAGGCTTATTCCAATTCTGCCCCATATATTCTTGTACAGTCTGCCAAAGGCCACACTGGCCTTGGAGATTCTTGCATTCACTTCGTCATCAATTGTGGCAGCTTGTGACACAGTGCTGCCAAGATAGGTGAATTTGTCCAAGACACTTAGTCTATGACCATTCACGTTGATATTCGGCACAGTGTGATTATTCCCTGGAGCTGGCTGGCACATAACTACAGTCTTCTCCAAGTTGATATTGAGCCTAAATTTGGCACAGGCATGTGAGAAAGCTGTAACATTATGTTACATGTCCGCCTCTGAGTTGGCGTACAGAGCGCAATCAGCAAACAGGAGCTCTCTGACGGTGTCGCTGTTAATTTTGGTTTTAGCTTTCAGCCTTCTGAGATTGAATAACTTTCCATCCATATGGTAGTTGATGTCTATTCCAATGTCGTCGTTCTCGAAGGAATTCATCAACATGGCTGAAAACATGAGGCTGAACAGTGTTGATGCCAGGACACATCCTTGTTTCACTCCATTGGTGACAGGAAAGGGCTCAGACAGTTCCCCATTTTCCTGTACTCTTGCCTGCATGCCGTCATGAAATAGCCTGTCGTATTTTATTTATAATGTCGTCCCTGGGGTGAGGGGAATCAACATCGACATCCTTTTAATCCCATATCACTATCTTGAGGATCTTCTTGATTTCTGTCCACTAAACCCCGTCGGTCCCTGGATCTCTCTCTCTCTCTCTCTCTCTCTCTCTCTCTCTCTCTCTCTCTCTCTCTCTCTCTCTCTCTCTCTCTCTCTCTCTCTCTTTTACTTCTGTACCAAGCCCCCTCTCATTCTTTTGCCAAAACACACTACACAACATTCTTCTTCTTCTTCTTCTTCTTCTTCTTCTTCTTCTTCTTCTTCTTCTTCTTCTTCTTCTTCTTCTTCTTCTTCTTCTTCTTCTTCTTCTTCTTCTTCTTCTTCTTCTTCTTCTTCTTCTTCTTCTTCTTCTTCTTCTTCAGCTTTCCGAGCCATTGAGGTTCTTTGCTGCAGATACAATCCGTCTCCATTCGTCTCTCTGGTGGACCTTCTCTTGCCAGTCGTTGATTCTAAGTGCTTGTAGGTCTGTACATGTATTATCTCTCCACCGCCTTCTTGGTCTACCTTGGTCTACTACTACACAACATTGGCTCTAACAAAACAACAATTTAGTTTAATAGAGAAAAGTGTCATGTATGTGCGAAGTGTATGAGTAGAATGTCTGTCGTATAATCTAGTGTGTATGCAGAATCAGACCGAACAGCCAAGGAGCACAGTCTGCTTCATTATCGCACTGGCCACACCACAACACCATATCAGGGACAGAAAACCTCGCCCAGATGATGTGTCTCTCAAGCCAAGTGTCGACTTCCTCAGATAGCTCGTGGACAATCAGGAAGCTTGGTCCTCAGTATTGGAAAACAGTCCAATATTGAACATCGATCTAACACACACAGTGTAACTACTCTGTTCATAAAAGTTCTACGATCAGAGAATCCTAAAATTATTGTTACTGTCACTTTGGAAACTCTAAATGTTAGTATTTCAGTTGTTGTAAGAATTCCCCAATGTTAACACACAATGTTACTGTTCCAGGTATTTATATTTACTAGTGTTCCTGGTACAGGTGTTATTTTCAGTGTCCTGAATTTACTGTGACGTAAACTATCACGTAATAAACACCTTTATATAATAATAATAGTTTCCTGCTCAGCAGAGGCCAGGTTCCTGCAGACCATCTGGGTTATGGGTCCAGTGTAAAAGCCTCTCAGTAAACTCTGCTTTCAATACTCGAGCCATGACTTTCTATGACTTTGTTGCTAGCTTCTTTGTAGAATAACGTGGAACAATCGAGTGGAACTGTTGAAGAAAGAACACACCTGGTGAGAGCAACCCGATTCCGACCTTTATCAGAAAAAATAACAGAGAACCAAACTCTGTCATAAGACCGAGGAGCTCATCACTTCGGTCTGCATCATGGTAAGACAAGGAAAGACTAAAGGAAAGGGGTAGAAACCCAGCAGATGCCCTACGGGAAGATCCTACCATTTCACATTTCCTTCATCCCCCCCCCCCAACCATCCTCAATCTTCCTAAATATCACCCCACTACATTGTCCTTAACTCACTGAGTTAAATGATATCACACACCAGCTAGTTTAAGCTACGCGATAGGCTACTATTGCCGACACTCTTATAATACGTGCCATCACCGCACATTACTGCACTCTATTCCTAAGAATAATCTAAGTTATATATGTTTAATAGAATACCATATAATTATTCCTGTTGTAGATGGAGACTATAAAATCACACACTGGATAGATGTCCACGGATATACATCAACAATAGACACTATAATCTCTCTCTATAAACAACTAGGAATATTGCACACGTCCGTAGCGCTTCACAACTTTTGGTCGACTACCCCAAATTTGTTTACCTCAGCTGGTTTAATACTGGGTCTGAGTGACGTCACAAAACTGTCTAGACACTAGACCATCTAGAATCTATTTTTTCTCTCTCCTGTTTAGACTGGGTCGAAACAACCCGCCGTCTATTCCGCTTTCATCTGGGGACCTGTCCCGGCACTTCAAAAAGTCTTGCGTCTGTAATCTAGAGAATTCTTGTCCCCTCAAAAAAAGATCTGGCCGCCTTACATCCACACAGAGTGTCTCCAACTTCAAAGGATGGCTGCCGCCTTGCAGACGTATGGCGCTATAGTCCCTCCTCGATCAACAACATATTAAAGAAATGCCGACTGTTCTGTAGACGTTTGGGGCGACTTTCTGTCATCGATTTATTGTGACATATCCGCAGTATTTGGACAAACTTTCGTGGACAACCATATTTTGCCATGATCTTCCACAGTCCTTCTCTGCTGACTGTATCAAAAGCCTTGGTAAGGTCAATGAAAGTGGAGAACATTTCGCAATTCTGTTCCTGACATTTCTCTTGCAGCTGCCTTGCAGCGAAAATCATGTCAACAGTTCCAAGTTCTGTTCTGAAGCCACATTAACTCACAGGAAGAAGACCTTGATCGAGATGGGCCGTGAGGCGATTGAGAAGAATTCTGGCGAGTATCTTCCCTGCCATTGAAAACAAGGAGATGCCTTGGTGGTTGTCACAGGATTGGCGGTTTCCTTTACGTTTGTAAAGGTGGACTATTGACGCGTCCTTGAAATCTTGTGGCATGGTCTCGAGAACTAACTAACTAAGTCACTAACTAACCAACCAACCAACCAACTAACTAACTAACTAACTAACTAACTAACTAACTAACTAACTAACTAACTAACCAACCAACCAACCAACTAACTAACTAACTAACTAACTAACTAACTAACTAAATAACTTGGTTTCGATTTTCAATGCCCGCATACATTACACGTTTTTCACAACACATCTGACAAAATTGCAGCATTACTTATACTCTGGTGTCTCTGATGACTACGGAGGGACACTACCTAGAAGGTTTGCCTGTTTGCCGTATGTTTGTAACCCCCTTCATAAATGAAATGGGTTAAAACTTTGGCACAGCTGTGAAAAGGTAATCAACACACAAAAAACAACACTCACTGTGGGAACAGCTTTAGAAAATACAATTACCAAAGATGGAGGACGTTGTGTTGACAGGCCTTCTTCGGTAAAACAGAAGAAAAGAAAAAAACGTAACAGCCGAAGGGATGACATTATAGTGACTAAATTTATACATAACATGAAGAATGAAAACATTTAAAAAAAATGAGTGGTACTTATCTCATTGTGTACATCGTAGTTATACTATACATACAACCTGCGTAGGTGCACATCATTACTCAACGATCTTGACCACACCAGAGTCAATAAATACTGGTACAAACTGATAGGCTGCGGATACATGCACCAAGATAACGACACTCAGGTTCATACACGGCCCATCACATCTTTCACATTTCTCCTCACTTCTCACCCCTTTTTGCCTTTCCCCGTCACCTCCATACACCTATCCCATGCATTTAATTGACGTGTTCACTCAACCATTTCCAACACATCCCCATATATGACTCGTACTGACGACTGTATAACCGGACTTCCGTCAACATTCACTGTTTCTTATTTGAGGCCAAAGTAATCTCCGTGGCGTATATGTTGTTGTGGTTTATGTATAATGTTTGCTGATGATAGCTTGTTGGCTCAACGGTCTTTGTTTTCCATACCTGTATTATGTATAGCTTTTCTATACTTCATGTTTATGCATTGTTTACTATGTCCCCCCCCCCTCCCCCCGCAGACTGTGTCGCGTTGTGTTATAACGTGCTGGTATGGGAGCCGGTCGTTCAGAAAGCAGTGGCAAACTACTGAACGTAACACTTTCCTAGTACATCAACAGCAGCTGAAAAATGCTCTGGTATAATTTACCTGCCATCCCACAGAACTGTGTGACTTACATATTGACTCGCCCTCGTAACTTTTTTCTACCCAGCTATGCACGGCTTTACGGGACAAATATTTGTCAGCATAAACAGAAAATCCACCTTGGCGGGAGACATTTCGCGAATGACGCCGAAGTTGAATGTGAAGTGAAAACGTGGTTTAGAAAATAGAGCACGCAGTTCTATGCGGCCGGTTTGGAAGGACTAATAAAACGATGGGATAATGTTGGTGGAAATTATGTTGAGAAATACAGGGACAATGTATGTATAAAAATAAACTGGTTTAAAGTTGTTATCATACTTAGTTTTTTTTCTACAGCCATTCGTGGCTTACTTATTAACTTACCCTCGTAGTATCACATAGTCAAATGTGTTGTCTACAAGTCTCCTAGTGTGACATTGTCAAATGTGTTGTCTACAGGTCTCCTAGTGTGACATTGTCAAATGTGTTGTCTTCATGTCTCCTAGTGTGACATTGTCAAATGTGTTGTCTACAGGTCTACTAGTGTGACATTGTCAAATGTAGTGTCTACAGGTCTCCTAGTGTGACATAGTCAAATGTAGTGTCTACAGGTCTCTTAGTGCGACATTGTCAAATGTGTTGTCTACATCTCTCCTAGTGTGACATTGTCAAATGTGTTGTCTACAGGTCTCCTAGTGTGAAATTGTAAAATGTGTTGTCTACAGGTCTCCTAGTGTGACATTGTCAAATGTGTTGTCTTCATGTCTCCTAGTGTGACATTGTCAAATGTGTTGTCTACAGGTCTACTAGTGTGACATTGTCAAATGTAGTGTCTACAGGTCTCCTAGTGTGACATAGTCAAATGTAGTGTCTACAGGTCTCTTAGTGCGACATTGTCAAATGTGTTGTCTACATCTCTCCTAGTGTGACATTGTCAAATGTGTTGTCTACAGGTCTCCTAGTGTGAAATTGTAAAATGTGTTGTCTACAGGTCTCCTAGTGTGACATTGTGAAATGTAGTGTCTACAGGTCTCCTAGTGTGACATTGTCAAATGTGTTGTCTACAGGTCTCCTAGTGTGACATTGTCAAATGTGTTGTCTACAGGTCTCCTAGTGTGTTATTGTCAAATGTGTTGTCTACAGGTCTCCTAGTGTGACATTGTCAAATGTGTTGTCTACATGTCTCCTAGTGTGACATTGTCAAATGTGTTGTCTACATGTCTCCTAGTGTGTTATTGTCAAATGTATTGTCTTCAGGCCTCCTAGTTTGACATTGTCAAATGTGTTGTCTACAGGTCTCCTAGTGTGACATTGTCAAATGTGTTGTCTACAGGTCTCCTAGTGTGACATTGTCAAATGTGTTGTCTACATGTCTCCTAGTGTGACATTGTCAAATGTGTTGTCTACAGGTCTCCTAGTGTGAAATTGTCAAATGTGTTGTCTACAGGTCTCCTAGTGTGACATTGTCAAATGTAGTGTCTACAGGTCTCCTAGTGTGACATTGTCAAATGTGTTGTCTACAGGTCTCCTAGTGTGGCATTGTCAAATGTAGTGTTTACAGGTCTCCTAGTGTGACATTGTCAAATGTGTTGTCTACAGGTCTCCTAGTGTGACATTGTCAAATGTGTTGTCTACAGGTCTCCTAGTGTGTTATTGTCAAATGTGTTGTCTACAGGTCTCCTAGTGTGACATTGTCAAATGTGTTGTCTACATGTCTCCTAGTGTGACATTGTCAAATGTGTTGTCTACAGGTCTCCTAGTGTGAAATTGTCAAATGTGTTGTCTACAGGTCTCCTAGTGTGGCATTGTCAAATGTAGTGTTTACAGGTCTCCTAGTGTGACATTGTCAAATGTGTTGTCTACAGGTCTCCTAGTGTGACATTGTCAAATGTGTTGTCTACAGGTCTCCTAGTGTGTTATTGTCAAATGTGTTGTCTACAGGTCTCCTAGTGTGACATTGTCAAATGTGTTGTCTACAGGTCTCCTAGTGTGACATTTTCAAATGTGTTGTTTACAGGTCTCCTAGTGTGACATTGTCAAATGTGTTGTCTTCATGTCTCCTAGTGTGACAGTGTCAAATGTGTTGTCTACAGGTCTCCTAGTGTGACATTGTCAAATGTGTTGTCTACAGGTCTCCTAGTGTGACATTGTCAAATGTGTTGTCTACAGGTCTCCTAGTGTGATATTGTCAAATGTGTTGTCTACATGTCTCATAGTGTGACATTGTCAAATGTGTTGTCTACATGTCTCCTAGTGTGACATTGTCAAATGTAGTGTCTACAGGTCTCCTGGTGTGACATTGGCAAATCTGTTGTCAACAGGTCTCCTATTATCACACTGTTAAAAATGCTGTTTTCTCGTCTCCTATTGTCACATTACCAAAGTTGCCTACACATACCTACGATATAATAGGGTAGTTCTTAAATCCATCCATCCATCATGTGCCATGCCGGTAAGCGTGGGCGGTCATGTTCTGCCATCTCACTCGATCAACAGAGTCGTGGATCAGTTCCGTGTTTTTGTCTCGACCATGCCACAAGGCCAAGCCATCCAGATACTTGTTTCTAGGTCTTCCCCTTGGTCTGTTCCCCTCGATCTTACCAGTTGTCACCAAGTTCTCCAAATCATTTCTTCTCATAACATGCCCAAAAAATTGTGACTGTCTACGTCTAATGTCTCTGATCAGTTTACGATCTTCATTTGTTTCTTGAATAGGTCAGTTGAATCAATTACCTTGTGACAGTTGCTAGATCTGAAGGTAGGTACAATCTACATATTATAAATGAAACGGCATGGCACAAATTGGCTTTCGCATAACGGAAACAATACTCACCTATAGAAAGCTGTCATCTAGTGTAAGTCAATGAGTTCTAATGAGCCACATCGAGACCGCTGGATTGGGCGTATAACATACAGAACACGAGACAAAGCGATAATGTTGTTTCTTTAGAATTCCAAAGATTACCAATGATGGAGAGAAAACGATTTATGTAGCCCTTTAATGAAACAGATTAAAACTTAAATTAAATAGGGCAATTAGATGTAATTCGATGTTAACAGTTAAGATTTGTAGGCATGTAATTAGGAAAAACATCTGATGATGTGGAAATGTGGTTTCTGAGGAAAATGCAAAGAATACCATGGACAGACAGAAAAAACCAATGAACAAGTCCTTCAAAAACAAATGAAGATCGTAAACTGATTAGAGTCATTAGACGTAGACAAGCAAAATTTTGGGCATGTTGTGAGAAGAAATGACTTTGAGAACATGGTGGCAACTGGCACGATCGAAGGGAAGAGACCAAGGGGAAGACCGACAAGTAAATACCTGGATGGCTTGGCCATGTGGCATTGTCGAGACAGAAACACGGAGATGATCCACGACTCTGATGATCGAGTGAGATGGCAGAACATAACCGCCCACGCTTATCGGCATGGCACATGATAGATGGATGAATAAGGATACATTAATTTGAAACTCAATGCCGACTGTTAGTTTTAATGTGAATAATATCAATGAAATGATGCAGATACATATTTGAATGGATTGCACATTAGCAAACCACAATCGCCCTCGCTTCTCAATATCATACATAAGTGTCACGTGATCAGCATTGGCTGGGTAACTGCAAGTGTCACACTGTCACAGTTGTTATGAACACAACTCTTAGTGTCAAATGGAAAATGATGTTGTCTGCATTGCTTCTCTAACATATCCGCTGCCCATAGCTCCTCGTGGCACGCCCTCAAATGTGTTTACACTGCTTCTAATGCGACATGATTAATGTTCTCTACACATCTCAAAGTGTACAATGAGTACAGTTTCTGAATACACGTCTACAAGTGTTAAATGGCCAAATGTGTCCGCACATTCCCTAGTGCTTACAATTGCTCAATCTACTAGCGTCTATCGGGTAGAGCCATTGTCTACTCATATCCATGGCAAATAGTGATGATGATGAAAGAACAGGCTTCCTCATTGGCCACTGACATCTTGGAATAGAATTTCCAGATTAGCCAATGCATGAAATCTGTTCTTTACCTCTATGTTGAAATTATCTTTGATCTACTCTCTCTCTCTCTCTCTCTCTCTCTCTCTCTCTCTCTCTCTCTCTCTCTCTCTCTCTCTCTCTCTCTCTCTTTTATGTGCACATAGATCAACTTGTGTGCTTCTTGGTATATATTTGACCTGTTTAATTTTATATATATATTGCTTATGGCTAATCTGTGGTCACTAATATAGTTTGCAGTTGGTAAAGTTGTTGTGACTTTCAAGGATTTCGAAATCTTCTGTTGATGAGGATGTAATCAATCTGGTTTTTGACCTTATTGTCTCCTTAGATGTTGTTGATACTAGGTATTTCCAGTAATCATATCATGCTCTTTTGCCCACTGTACACGACTGCAACCTCTTATATTCTGCTCCCCTTCTCCATATTTGTCTACTGTGCACCCATCGTTTATTTTAAACTTTAGAATTAAAGTCACCCATAATGATATTTAATTCCGAATACTTGCATTTCTTGAAAAATCATTACAAAATCCACCGATGCTGTCATCAATGCTGTTTGTTGATGGTGCATAAACTTGAATGATATTGAGATCAAAAAATCTGCAACATAACTTTACCAGTAACATTCTGTCTGACACAGTCCAATACCCTTTTATAGATTTTGATAGCTCCAGATCCATTATAGATTCTACCCCTCGCTGTTTTTTTCTTCGCCAGAATGGATTATTTTATAATCCTTGGATGTTATCATACACACTCCTTTACATCTATTCACACATATACCTAAAATGTTAATATTCAATTTGTTTCTAGTTTCTTCCTTGATTTTAGCATCCCGAGTCATAGTTCTAACGTTCAATGTTCCCATTTAAAATGATGATACTCTTTTGCACTCAGTCGCCGGCTGACGGTCTAGAGTCACCTGATGCATATGACTAACTTTAGAGCCGAAGTTGATCCCATGGAGCACCCATAGACGCCGTTTCTCTGATTTTCCATCAAACTACAAAACATTATTTTCGCGACATCTCTAAAGAAGGTAGTTTCCCATTACCTTCCTTCTTAGCAGTCGATGTCCGTAGGCATTGTCTCTAGAAATAGATCATCTGCCTACTGTCGTGAAGTTGGAGACCACATTCTACAACTATCTGTTGGCTGTTCTTCAACCTCATACACCACCTGCACCCATGCCTTCACGTAACCCTAATCGGGGGGGGGGAAGAGTATGAGGGACGGGGGGGGGGGGTAATGGGTACTCCAGCTTGTCCAAGACTGACCCGTAGGCTAGCGGAGGGAAGGAGGCTACTTACTTTTCCTTTAGTAGTGGATACATTACTACTACCCCGCCACTTGGAATAGGTAATGAGTAAACATTTGTTGCTTCTCATTGCAGAGTTATGATCACAGAACAAACATTTAGTACAAGTAAGTAAGGGCACTTTTTATTCGCCATGACTGAGTCGCATTGGGTCAACGTGGGTAGTCTCACATGTTTATAGACTAATCGAAACTCCATGCATGATGCAATAAATATAACTCCTGCTACCGTTACTTCCCAGGTGATTTCATCGTACCCATGTTAGGCTGGAAAGATCTAGGAGCAAGGGTACATTATTTTATTTTTTAAACGCCTTTACGAAAATTCGAACAGAAGACTACCAGGTCATCATAAGAAAACGCTAGCCACTGAACAATATCGGAGCTGGCAATGTATATCAGTCTGTATGATTATTCCGGATTGGCTATCCTAAACCATTATTGGACTGCTGTGAGGTATATTTTATATAGCTCGTGATTCTTGTAATCCACGGGGAAGGTTTCGCAACTCTCTTTTTATCCTCTCCAACTTCTGAAACAGGCCAGGTGTGCAAGGCATGTACTGAAACTGGACATCTGCGGAGGGACATGAGTATTATTATATAAGCAGGTCATAAGTGAACACGCCACACACGCTGTGGCAGAGATTAGGCTGCGTCGGTAATTGTTCCCACATGGATGTTTGATATGTCATTGTCAGCAGATTTCCACCAAGGCACAGATGAACACCTGTAATAATGAACGGGTGCCCCATCGGCTTACCAATAAAAAGAGGTAAGAAAGAAGCCGGTGTTTGAGGCTTAAGAAGACAGGCAGAACCAGCAGTCACACCGTGACATATCTGCAACCCACACGCATAACTCATGAAAACTATTTAACGAGTAATGAGTATTAGCAGAAACAATTTTATTATGACAGAGTTCTACTACTTAAATTAATCGGCAGACCTTTTAACATAAAATTATTCAATGTGTGCCCCAACAGGAGAATGCAGTAAAGATAGTATATAGGGATTTTATAATGACATGGAGTCTGCTTTGAAGAACTAAAAAATTAAGAAATAAATATCATAATGGGTGACTTTAATGTAAAAGTAGGAAATCAAAACGTTGGATGCATAGTAGACAGCCATGGTTTGAGAGAGCTAAACGAAAGAGGACACCGACTTGTAGAATGGGCAAAAAAGCAGGAGATGATTGTAGGAAACACCTGGTTTAAACAAATGTCTAGAAGATTATGGACATGGAGGTGTACTGAAAGCAGGAAGAGAAACCAGATTCATTACATCCTGATAACCAGAAGGTTTCGAAATGCATTAAAAATAGCACAAACAGTTCCCAATGCTGACTGTTACAATAACATATTGATTACAGGCACACTGAGGGCAAAGTTAAAGAAAGTCAAGTATGCAACAGGAAACACTAAATATGATCTGCGCACGTTGCAAAATGGCAACGAAATACAAGACAATTTTAACACAGAAGTAAAGAATTGATTTGATATATTGTCTAATCTAGAGATCCTATTTCAAGATGTGAATGATCAATGGGAAATATTGAAGAATTAAATCAGGGTGGCTGCAGAAACAACTATTCCAAAATTAAACAAAGTGGGTCGTAAGAAATTTATGACTGAAATTATTTTTACAACTAATGGAAACAAGAAGACGGAATAATAATAATCCTGCCAAATATGAAGAAATTCACAGAAAAATACGAACATTATATACAGAGGCAAAAGAAGCATGGCTTGAGAAAAGCTGCATATAAATTGAAAATCAACACAACAGTAAAAATAGCAAATTAATGCACAAAATAATTCAGGAGTTTACTAATACAATAATACTTACATCAGCAAGCTGCCTAAATACAAAAGATTAACAAATCATAACAGGAAACGGTCAGATTTAACTGCATGGTCAGATTATGTGAAAGACTTTTATGTTGTTAACAGAGAAGAACAGTATGATATTCGAAATTATAATAAAGGACCGCCAATTTTGAAGATAGAGGTTCAGAATGTTCATAACCATATGAAAACCGATGAAGCCCATATTCAGATAACATCACAACAGTAATAATTAATACTTTAGAAGAATATGGAATAGATCACGTCACCGGACTGCTGAGCACAATATATGATAGGGAGATATACCTTCTGAATTATGTAATTCTGCATTTATTGCAATCCCGAAGACATCAGGAGCCTTGGAATGAATGTGATCAACATGGAACAATTAGTATAATGAGTCACATCACGAAGACTTTGCTAAGAATTATCATGCAAAGAGTGAGGAAGAAAATACATCCTGAAATAGGAGAAGAACAACGTGGGTTTGAAGAAGACAAGGATACCGTAAATGTTGTGTATGTTCTGCGAACAGTAATTGAACGTTCTATAGACGTAAACACAGATTTACATCTTTGATTTATTGACTACACAAAGGCTTTCGACAGAGTGAGACATGTCAACATGGTAGATATGCTTGCAGATCTTCAAATTGATGGGGCAGACATTAGACTTATAAAAAACATATATTGGTAACAACAAGCATCCATAAGGATTGATAATGAAGTGGGACAATATCAACCTATTAAGAGGGGGGTTAGGCAGGGATGTGTAATGTCTCCAGATCTTTTTTTCCCTATGCAGTGAAAATATTTTCCGAAATGTAGAAGATATAAATGGAATAATCATAGGAGGAACGAACGAACGAAGGAACTTTATTTTAAAAGGGTAACAAAATGGGCACGCAGGCCCGTCTTACATTCGGCTCTTTCGATCACTCATCTTTCATTCATCAAATGTGCATGTTACATTTACATAGGGAAAAAAAAACATTGTCAAATGGATTTTGTAAGCATAAACAATGCATATTACGCATGGTACATTCACATGAAAAAAAAACATTGTAAAATGAAAGGTGTAAACATAAGCAGTGCATATTGCAATGTTGTGAGACACATCCCCCATCCATCCTCACACCCCGCAGCCACTCACACATCCCGCAGCCACTCACACATCCTGCAGCCACCCACACATCCCCCACATACCTCCACGCACTCACACAGACTCAGGCAAACATACATGCCGCCACCCACCCACTGATCCCCCACCCACCCACTGATCTCCCACCCACACATACATATCCCACCCATCCCATAACCGACACGCACACACCCACCCACATATTCTCCACCCCCCACCCACCTACCTGCAACCACCCAGCAAAACACACATCACAAAACCACACACACATACGAAAGATGAACTTTATATAGATACGAAAAGAGGACGAAACATCAATAACATTAGATATGCAGATGATAGAGTACTGATTGCAGACAATGAGCAGGAATTGCAACAATTAGTAGTCGCGGTTGTTGCACACAGAGAACAACTAGGGTTAGAATTAAATTGTAAGTAGTCACAGATTATGGTCGTCATTGGGAAGAACGAAATACCACAATGTAATATACAAGTAAATGGGAATATTCTTCAACAAGTGAACAGGTACAATTATCTCGGAACAGTAATAACATCTGATGGGAGATGCCTTGAAGAGATTAGAACAAGAATCGCCATGGCAAAAGTAGCCTTTAGCAAGATGAAAATCATTCGGACCAATATAAAGATATCAATTAAAACGAGAACAAGACATAGAGCTTGTACTTTTGTATGGATGTGAAACTTGGACAATGAGCAGTCAAGCTGAAAAACATCTTATGGTTGTGAAAATGTGGTTTCTGGAGAGACTGCAAAGAATACAATGGACAGACAGAAGAAAACCAATGACCAAGTACTATAAGAAACAAATGAAAATGGTAAAGTGATTAGAGAAATTCGACGTAGACTGTCAAAATGATTTGGACATGTTATGAGAAGAAATAAATTGGAGAACTTGGTGACAATTGACCAAATCGAGGGGAAGAGAACAAGGGGAAGACAGAGAGTAAATTCCTGAATGGTTTGACTACGTGGCATGGTCGAGACAAGAACACTGAGCTGATCCACGACTTTTGTGATCCAGTGAAATAGCGAATCATGACCACCCACGCTTTCCGGCATGACACATGATGTATGGATGGATATAATAATGAGGTGGCATGAATACATAAAAATGATGAAGGAGGAGCACTATGAAGGACTCTGACATAGTGCAGCTTTACATAACAGAGTTAAGACACATACAGAACGTTGCGGAAAATGTTTAATTGATACAAATGTTAATGGAGAAAACGTTAGCACTCACCCCATTAACATTTGTATCAATTAAACATTTTCTTCAACCAACATTCTTTTCTATTAACATTTTTTTTTCAATTCTCATTTTCTCTTCATTGCTTCCACTTTTCCATGCTTTTGTTCTTCTCGCCCTGTCGTCACCTTCTGATGTAGTCACAGGATATCTCCTTGACTGTATGTTGTGTTTGTGAATGTGTTTGTTTACTGATGAAGGCTAATCGCCGCAACGTTCTGTATGTGTCTTAACTCTGTTATGTAAAGCTGCACTACTTTGTGTCATTTTATATTGTTTAAATATAACAGTATATCAACAGTCATAATAGTGTAAGGCATATTCTAATCTTCTCAGTAAGAGCATTATTCTGCCATAATCCCATCCAATGCGGTAGACGAAGACACGAGATTGCTGAAACAACGGTCAAGGAAAGCTCTAGGACACAACAGTCACATGTTACAAGCACCATCAGCATGGGAATTCTTCGTGGGCTTCTGAAGCAGGGGCTGGGGGTGAGGACATGTAGGAATGCCCATAATGCAAAGACTTTGATTCTTAATTCCATATTCTACTCCAATTACATTATATGAAAAACGGAATCAATAAAGACGTTCAGAAAGTGACATGTTCAGCAACAGAGTGACTATTATTTATATTATTGGATATGACTTTCCAAGTTCCAATCTGTAGACTCTGAGCAATTTATACTAGATTCCACAGCCAGATGTACACATAGAGACGATAGCTATATGCGCATGCAGACAGGCATCTCAACCTGCAGAACAGCATCTACAACAGTGAACCACCCAGACAGACACTTCCATCCTATGACCGAATGGAGCATATTTGAAACAATGAAACGGAGTATAAAATATAATAATATTGTTAACCGTATCACTTTCAACCAGTATCGTGAAGAGTTGTATCACATATCACCTTCATTATTATGTGACTTGCAAGCTGGCTTAGGTGTTTATGTCTTTCCATAGGTCTATGTCCGTGGTGCATTTCATCATCTGTTGATATTTCTACATTACGCCGTCTCAGACCATCCATCATTATTTGTCTAGGCATGCCTCTGACTATTTTCCCACTGATCTTTCCAGATGTCATGATATTCTCTAGTAACTCTCATTTCGTCACAGTACCACAGAAAATTGTTTGTATCTTCCATATAGTTGAATAAATAGTTGAACGTCTGAATCGACAACTCCCAGAAGAACCGTCAGATACCAAACATGCAGAAGCTGACCTGGATATCAACTTCGAGAAGCATTCCTAAGAAAACATTAGTAGACTTATCAAACTTATGTAGGATAGGAAAGCTGCTGGCCCAAATGGCATCCCACCAATTGTTGTAAAAGCTAATATAAACACATCTGAACTGTTGCACACATTATTTAGTAGAATCTGGAATTATCATCATTAAGTACCCTGTCAGCTGGCATATGGGTTCATGTCTCTCCACATATCTTGGGCTTTGATTTCTGGATCAACTCTGCTGATGATATTTCCCCATGCCACCGTCTCAATCCGTCCAGCATCATTTCTCTTGGTTGCCTCTGCCTCTCTTCCCCTTGATCTTTCCAGTCATCACGATGTTCTCCAATGCCTCTATTCTCATCACATGACCAAAGAAAGGTGCTTATCTCTTTCCTTTTGTTGCGTATAATGTTCTAGTGTCATTTTTCAGGCAATCGTCGTTGGTGACTCCAGCAGTCTAATGAATTCGAAATATTCGTCTCAGGAACCACATATCTGTTGCTTCCAAGTTCGTCCTAATTTGTTCATATAGATTATCATAATAAACCACCAAGTGTCAACACAATCACCTACGATGAAATCTCACTGCAAATTGCAGAATCATAACCTTTTCTTGTAATAATGTTGTCACAATTGTCTTTATAATAACTGAGTGACATGGTCGTTGTCTAGGTTTCAAAGTTACTTGTATGTCACTATGGAGTGTAAGTAGCTCTAGCCACCTGCCTCACAATGCAACTCACCCCAGTAGTACACATCCATCAGTCAGTGAACAAGATTGCTTTGGCGCACATAATCCTTTAATCCAGAAAGAGCACAGACAAACGGAACATAACTCTATATCCAGAAACAATATTATCCATAGAATATATCTATCCTCCTCACAACTTAACACGCACACATCACTGCCTTCTCAAGGCCTTCTATAATCTCAAATCCACCAGACAGTTATCCAGCTACTATCCACGGCTGGACCTCACACAATACAACCCACACACTGGGTCTAGGCCTGCACTAACTATTCAACCCACTCTGGGGTTTAGACCTACAATACACTATGTCTGCTGATAACCGAGCTCAGTCTTGAATCCTTCGTCTCAGAATTCCCTCACTGAAAACCCACAGGGCAGAGTTCTATCACTAACTCCCCTATCATTCACTTGCGGACCACGGACCCATAATTCTCTGGCCCTGACACTCAACTGTCCAAAACATCCGACCCTCAGTCGGTCTCAGCCCCAACTGCCCTTCCAGTCTCCTGACTTCACACAAAACTAAGCTGTCTCTCACCCCATCCACCCTGGGGGTCTGCACTCACCATTACCATTATTTTTCATGGCTGGTTGTTTTTCTCGTAGTCTCGCTACAAAGGTCACTCACCTCAATGTCAATGACCCAGGCATATGTAAAATGTAAACAACGATGAGGGAATAGATAATGATATTATATAAGATTACTGTCGTGTTTGGGAGTGTAACTAAAGCTCGCGGTTGAAAGTGCGAATCGCCTTGAGCGAGAAGCACACTTTCGACCGAGTTCAAGAAAAAAGGCCTCTCGAAAACACGACACTCGAGCTGAGACAGTGGTAGCGGACAGACCGTCTCTGACTCGTTATGGGCAATGGCAACATTTATATTGTCGTCGATGTGTTATAGTTTTAGAGTTTTATATGAGTGTAGTAGTGATTGATGGCACGATGTTGTGAGTATGTTAAAAGTTGTAAAAGTGTAATGAATTTTGACAAGAGAAATAGTAAGTTTGAAAAAACCGATATTCTGTTGTACTTCATGTTCTTAAATGTTGTGTGTCATCCATGACAATGTAGTTCTATAAATAACATAACAAACCACTCGATTACTATATAACCAGCTACTCAAACCAATATCAAATCTACTCATAAAAAGCCAATATTTTCACTCATGAAAATGACACAAAATACGAAGGGTTTTCACAGTACCAGAAAATGTGTGAATGAATCACCAAAAAACGAGATGTAGATTGTGAGCTTTACAGAAACACGATTACAATAAACAGAAAATGTGTAGAAGTCTAAATAAATGAAATTCATCACCAAAGTTAGACTATTTAATTATGACCTTAAAAAAGCGCTGTTGTTTAGATCAGAAACAAGTGGAAGGACTAAATTAATTGGTAAACAAATGCAAGCATTTATTAAGTGCTGCCTGCACTGAATAAAATAAATAAAATGATATGAAAGAATAACAAATGTGGAGCTCATGGAGATAAATGAATGAATACCAGTGAATCAAGAGTCGGGACAAAGTCGCTGGCTATAGATAGGACGCATTGCAAAAATCTGCCCATGGTTTAACAGGAGCATTATTTGTTCGAAATCCATAGGCCAAGCCAAATAGAATGATAAATAAATCACACTGAGGAGAATATCACAGACATAAATTACTATTACTCAGAGAACATGGACAGAGCTGCATGAGACAGCAAGGGGTAGGACAACATTGGAGTGATCTGGTTGAGGACCTATAAACAATATGTGGTAAAGGCTGAAAGAAGAAAGAGTAGCCACTTGTACGTGGTGAACACAAAACATGTCACAATAGCAGTATCTTCCACTATGTTGTGCTTTCAGAAAGGCGTTTGTGCGAAAATGCAGTTATCGACAGCAGTACCTTGTGCGATGAAACCAGCGAAATATAAGGTACAGACTGCAGTACAAAATGACATACAAATAATTAATGAGACAATTACAATATTACCGTGGGATAAGTAAATTGACATACCCACAGATTCTGATAGACACTACATATTGATAGCCAATGAAAGGTGTACATGAGATTCTCTATATCAGGATACATTAGCAGATTCTTAGATTGGTAACACTGTGTCTAGCTTGCATCGTTAAGTTTTGTCTCTTTAAATGTGTATCTTCCCAACGTTAACGTCTGCCCCGGCGTGAAGCAGGATGTCCAAAATGTCCACACGACCTTGCCAAGCACTCAGTGACAATGGAGTACATCTGTTGCAGTCTTCAGCATTAACTGTTGCCCCAGCGCGGATGAGAACTTCCACCAACCCCCTATGACCATTTATACAGGCGGAGTGCAATGGTGTCCTACTATTTTCATCGGCAGCGTCCACATCTGCCCCAGCACTGACCAGCAGATCAACAATCTCTGTACGACCTTTGTCCACACCCACGTGTAATGGGGTCATTTTTCTGGAATCTTCTGCATTCATATTGACTCCAGCATTGAGCAAGATGTCTGCGGTGCCTTTACGACAATGTAAGGCACATAGGTGCAATGGTGTTCTGTTATTCTCATCTTGGGCATTTAGTTTGGCTCGGGCGTTTAGAAGTATGGTTGTAATTCTTACCCAGCCTTGCCTAGCACTCAGATGTAATGGTGTTCTGTCTCTGTCATCTTCACAATTTACGTCTGCTCCACCGTCAAGGAGCCATTTTATAATTGTTATATGACCTATAACAACACTCATGTGTAATGGAGTTCTGTTATCATCATTTTTTGCATTCAGATCAGCTCCAGCTTTAAGAAGGTCGTATGCATTTTGCGCACGTCCATTCACAGCACTTACGTGTAACGGGGTGTTAGATGTATCATCTCTAGCATCAACATTTGCACCACCTTTGACAAGCACGTCAACAACGCGTGCATCGTGGAAGACATGACACATGTGTAGTGGAGTCCGTTTCTTAATATCTTCAGCATTACAATTCGCGCCAGCTTTAATGAGCATTTGCGCGAGGTTTATGAAACGATTGCTTATGCTCAAGTGCAAAGAGGTCTGTTTTCTGAAGTCTTCAGCATTCACGTTAGCTCCAGCTCTGATCAGTATGGCTGCAAGTATCATATGACCGTACATGGCACACAGATGTAACGGTGTTCTGTTGGTGCAATCCACAGCATTAATGTTTGCACCGGCTTTTATTATAATTGAATCAATTATATAGCGATTAATCATAGCGATACCTGCAGTTTCTTCCACAGAATTCAACAAAGTGCTAAATGGGTTCCTGTTGTGTCCGTGAATACTCGAGTGCAGCGGGGTATTCTTGTGGTCATCTTCAGCATTAACATCCGCTCCGGAGTTAAGTAGAATTACAACAAGTTCAGTACAGCCATTAAAGGCACTGATATGTAATGGAGTTTTGTGATCCACACAGGCAGCATTCACAACTGCTCCGGCTTGGATAAATAGTTCAGCAAGATGTGTATGTGTCTTTTCAGCGCTAAAATATAGTGGCGTTCTACCCATGACATCTGTAGCATTAACATCTGCTCCACCTTGGAGAAGCAGTTCAGCAATGGGCCTATCATTGTTTTCAGTACAAAGATGCAGTGACGTCTGACCAACATCATCTGTGTAATTAGCATCTGCTCCAGCTTGTAGAAGGAGCTCAACAGCCTGTTTATGATGGTTTTCAACACTGTAATGCAATGAAGTCCTTCCTCTATCATCTCTAGAAGTTACATCGGCTCCAGAACTGAGGAGAATGCGAACAATCTCTTCAGTCTGTTTATGCTTGCGTTCAACACTGTAATGCAGTAAAGGCCTTCCTCTATCATTTCTAGAAGTTACATCGGCTCCAGATCTGAGGAGAATGCGAACAATTTCTTCGTGACCAATCAGACCGCTACATATCAGGGGAGTTCGCTTCTTGTCATCTTCGCCATTAACGTCTGCTCCAGCTTTGAGTAGAACAGAGACAGTTTTTGAGTAACCCTTAAGAACGCTGCGGTGAAGTGGAGTTACTTTGCTGTCACTTTTAGTACCAATGTGTGCTCCAGATCTGATAAGTAGGTCAACCACGTCAGCGTGCCCTTTAGCGACACTCAACTCTAGAGCTGTGCTGTTTGTGTGGTCTTCAGCGTTTACATCAGCTCCAGCTTTGATCAGACATTCCACAATGTCTTTATGGCCATTTAGAGCACACATGTGTAATGGAGTTCTTTGTTTTTCCTCAACTGAGTTCACATTAGCTCCAGCTTTGACAAGACATTCCACAATGTCTCTATGGCCATTTAAAGCGCCTACGTGTAATGGAGTCCTTTGTTTGTCATCTTGTACATTTACATTAGCTCCAGTTGTGACAAGTAGAAGTTGAACAACTTCAGTACAGCCATTAAAGGCACTGATATATAATGGAGTTTTGTGATCCAAACAGGCAGCATTCACAATTGCTCCAGCTTTTATAAACAGTTCAGCAAGATGCGTATCTCTCTTTTCAGCGCTAAAATATAGTGGTGTTCTACCCATGACATCTGTAGAATTAACATCTGCTCCAGCTTTGAGAAGCAGTTCAGCAATGTGCGTATACTTGTTTGCAGCACTAAGATGCAGTGGCGTCTGACCTATATCATCCGTGTAATTAGCATTTGCTCCAGCTTGGAGAAGGAGCTCAACAGCCTGTTTATGATTGTTTTCAGCGCTGTAATGCAGCGAAGTCCTTCCTTTATCATCTCTAGACGTTACATCGGCCCCAGAACTGAGCAGAATGCGAATAGTCTCTTCGTGACCAATCAGACCGCTACATATCAAGGGAGTTCGCTTCTTGTCATCTTCGCCATTAACGTCTGCTCCAGCTTTGAGTAGAACAGAGACAGTTTTTGGGTAACCCTTGAGAACGCTGCGGTGAAGTGGAGTTCCTTTGCTGTCACTTTTAGTACCGATGTGTGCTCCAGATCTGACGATCAGGTCAACAACGTCTGTGTGTCCTTTAGCGACACTCCACTCTAAAGCTGTGCTGTTCAAGTGGTCTTCAGCATTTACATCAGCTCCAGCTTTGATCAGACATTCCACAATGTCTCTATGGCCATTTAGAGCGCACATGTGTAATGGAGTCCTTTGTTTTTCCTCAACCGAATTCACATTAGCTCCAGATTTGATCAGACATTCCACAATGTCTGTATAGCCATGTAAAGCACACACGTGTAATGGAGTCCTTTGTTTGTTATCTTGTAAGTTCACATTAGTTCCAGCTGTGACAAGTATTTCAAAGATTTTTGTGTGACCATGCGAAGCACTGCAAAACAAGGCGTTTCTGTTACTTTTATCAACTGCATTGACGTTTGCTCCCTCTCTGATTAACATTTCAACAATTGCCGTATGCCCCCTCCCAGCAGCCCAGTGTAGTGGGGTACTCTTGTTGACATCTTCAACGTTAACATCCGCCCCAGCTCTGAGCAGCAGATCAACAATATCAGCATTACCATTTAAAGTCGCCAGGTGTAATGGAGTTCGTTGATTCGAATCCTGAACGTTGATGTTAGCTTCAGCACGAATGATGATCTCAACAATTCCTTGAATACCATTCACAGCCGCCGAGTGTAAGATGGTTCTGTTTGTGACATACACAGCATCGACACTAGCTCCATGTCGCAGAAGCAACTCAAGAATGTCTTTATGATTATTTGATGTACACAAGTGTAAAGGCGTTCGTTCTTGTTTATCCCGAATGTTTACATCTGCTCCTTCCCCTATAAGTAACTCAACAACCTGCTTATGCCGTTTGCCAACACCTAAATGAAGTGGCGTGCACTTCATGCCATCTTCAGCATTAACATTTGCTCCAGCCTTGATGAGAATGGCAGCAGCCTCTCTATGACCATGGAATACACAGAAGTGTAATGGTGTTCTTTTGTATTTATTTACAACATTCACATTTGCTTTGGCCTCAAGAAGCATTTCAACAATCCCCTTGTGACCGTTAAAAGCACTGAGGTGTAAGGCAGTGCTGTGTCTATCATCTTCTGCATCAACATGTGCCCCAGCTTTGAGAAGAACCCCAACGATGTCTGTATGTCCCTTGCCTACAGCCCAGTGCAGGGGCGTGCTCTTTCTGTAGTCTTCAGCATTGACACTAGCCCCAGCTTGTACAAGGAGTTCCACAATCTCGGTATGGCCCTTTACAGCCGACCAGTGTAACGGTGTCCTTCGGCTCTTAAATCTCAGTTCTGTGATTTTTACATTGTGAAACCTCCTGTCTCTAAAAAGACGCTCAGACACAACATAGCCTATGATTGAAGAGTGTCTTAACCTTCTGCGGCTGTTATCTTCAGCGTTCACATTTGCCCCAGATCTAATAAGCATTTCGACAATTTGCTTATGTCCCTTGGTAACACTACCGTGTAACGGAGTGCTTCTTCCGATGTCTAAGGCATTTACATTAGCTCCAGATTTCAGAAGTAAGTTAACCATTTCTGTGTGACCATTCACAGCTGACAGGTGTAACGCTGATGGTATTATGTTTTTCACATCTTCACTGTCAACATTGGCGCCGACTTTAAGAAGAATTTCAGCAATGTCTATGTGACCATTCATAGCAGACACCTGTATTGGAGAATATTTGGTGTAGTTTTGCGCATGGTCGTCTTCAACACTGCAGTACGTTGGGTTATTTATAGCCAGATCTGTACTGTGTTTATCTGCTTCAGATTTGACTAAATTGTGAACAGCTCCAGCATAATTCTTGAGTTTATCGCAACGCAATAGTGTGATGTTTCCGCAAGTTTCACAATTAACATCTGCTCCAGCTCCTACAAGAACCTCAACAACATCTGTGTGACCTTTGTATGCAGCCATGAGCAGCGGGGTGACATTGTTACCGTCAGCCACATCCAGACTTGCTCCAGCCGAGAGAAGGCCCACAGTGATATCCTTACAACCATAGAAAGCACACACGTGTAGCGGGGATAGCTTGGTCTTGTCGTCAAGGTTACCGTGTGCCCCAGTTGCTAGAAGTTCCTTAACTAAATCTGCGCGGCCACTGGAAGCGCACCAGTGTAGTAGCATAATCCATCTCTTAGCTTCCTCAATGGCATTTACCCCAAATTTAAGAAAAGTGTCTTTGATTGTCATGTGACCCGTTTTGTCACCTGATTGTATGAGAGGTTTGTCACATGATATATCACCAGCATCTAGTAGTGTCTTACTACCAGTTTTGTCACCTGAATCTACTACTAGTGTCTTGTCAACACTTTTGTCACATGAATTTACTAGAGTCGTGTTACCAGATTTGTCACCCGAACTTGTTAGTGTCTTGTTATCTGAATCAACGTGTATCTTGTCACCAGTTTTGCCAGCTGAATATATGTACGTCTTGACACCAGTTCGGTCACCTGCATCTACTAGTGCGTTGTCGCAATTTTTAACACCTGCAACTTCAAGTACTGAGTCAACATTTGTGGTGCCCGAATCCATGAGTGTATGGTCAACAGTATTGTCACATAAATCTGCATGTGCCTTGTAACCGGTTTTGTCACCTGAGTCTAGTTGTGTATTCTCAGCATTTCTGCCAGCAGAATCTATTAGTGGGTTGTCACATGGTTTATCACTTGAATCTATTGGTGGGTTGTCACATAGTTCATCACCTGAATCTATTGGTGGGTTGTCACATGGTTTATCACCTGAATCTATTGGTGGGTTGTCACATGGTTTATCGCCTGAATCTATTGGTGGGTTGTCACATTGTTTATCACTTGAATCTATTGGTGGGTTGTCACAAGGTTTATCACCTGAATCTATTGGTGGGTTGTCGTATGGTTTGTCACTTGAATCTATTGGTGGGTTGTCACATGGTTTATCACCTGAATCTATTGGTGGGTTGTCACATGGTTTATCACCTGAATATATTGGTGGGTTGTCACATGGTTTATCACCTGAATCTATTGGTGGGTTGTCACATGGTTTATCACCTGAATCTATTGGTGGGTTGTCACATGGTTTATCACCTGAATCTATTGGTGGGTTGTCACATGGTGTATCACCTGAATCTATTGTTGGGTTGTCACATGGTTTATCACCCGAATCTATTGGTGGGTTGTCACATGGTTTATCACCGGAATCTATTGGTGGGTTGTCACATGGTTTATCACATGAATCTATTGGTGCGTTGTCACATGGTTTATCACCTGAATCTATTGGTGGGTTGTCACATGATTTACCACCTGAATCTATTGGTGGGTTGTCACATGGTTTATCACCTGAATCTATTGGTGGGTTGTCACATGGTTTATCACATGAATCTATTGGTGGGTTGTCACATGGTTTATCACCTGAATCTTTTGGTGGGTTGTCACATGGTTTATCACCTGAATCTATTGGTGGGTTGTCACATGGTTTATCACCTGAATCTATTGGTGGGTTGTCACATGGTTTATCACCTGAATCTATTGGTGGGTTGTCACATGGTTTATCACCTGAATCTATTGGTGGGTTGTCACATGGTTTATCACCTGAATCTATTGGTGGAATGTCACATGGTTTATCACCTGAATCTATTGGTGGGTTGTCACATGGTTTATCACCTGAATCTATTGGTGGGTTGTCACATGGTTTATCACCTAAATCTATTGGTGGGTTGTCACATGGTTTATCACCTGAATCTATTTGTGGATTGTCACATGGTTTACCACCTGTATCTATTGGTGGGTTGTCACATGGTTTATCACCTGAATCTATTAATGGGTTGTCACACGGTTTATCACATGAATCTATTGGTGGGTTGTCACATGGTTTATCACCTGAATCTATTGGTGGGTTGTCACATGATTTATCATCCGAGTATATTGGTGTGTTGTCACATGGTTTATCACATGAATGTACTCTGGAAGTTTCACCAGTTGTGACAACTGAGTGTAATGTCTTGCTGTAGGTATCTGCTTCAGAAGCCATGTTGTATAACACCCGTTTTTGTTTCAACTGTCGTATGAAGCTGTGAAAGAATATAATGTAAATTGTTATTATAATATATTTAGTTTTGTTCACTAAACATTAACATAATGCATTGTTTAATTGTCAACATTACATATTCACAAAAATTTTATGTCAAATGCGATTGTTAAATGAGGTTTTAGATGACTATAGATAGAGTCTGTACGAATGCAGTGATTACTAACGCAATCGCTGCATACACCGTTCAGAACTAAAACTTTAATTCTATTTGAATGCAGACACAAGAATCAAATAGAATTAACATTCTGCTATATTCAGCAAATATTGATTGCGGACACAAGAATCAAATAGAAATAACATGCTGCTATATTTAGCAAATATATTAAGCCCACTTACAGAGACAATAGTCACTATTCTTACACTTGGGGGACGTTACATCAGTATCAATGTTTGGCACACTGGTATCATATTATTCACACAGTTTTCACAACAACCTTGTTACACTACACACCTCAAGAATCAACTCACGACGATCATGTATGTGGCGGGTAAATAGTAAAGCAGGCTATTTACACCCTGGTCCCTGAGACTGTTCGTTGTTGGGAATTTTTCTTTGGGGGGGGGGGGGGGGTCGGCAAAGTGTGGGGTAAAATCTGGAAAGTAGAAGCGGGACCGTTCATAAAAAGACGTGAAGGGGTGCATACGGAAACGTCATTAAGTAACCGGGGTGTAAAAAGCGAGAGAATTGCTGTGAATATTTTGAACTGTCAAACATTGGCGGTGATTTGAGAGGTAGTAGTGGTAATAGTAGTAAATATGGCGAGTATATGGTCTGTAGAAGTCGTATTCACTATCATCATACAAATAAAAAAACTTGAAAAGTAAAGATGGTCGGTTGTATTGTTATTTATTGTTAAGAGGTGGGTAGCATATATCAGTGGTCAAGCAGTGGTCAAGTAGTCGAGTGACCACTTAAGTTGTAGTGGAAAGTACGTATAGTGACATGGTGGTGGGTAAAGTGCTCAATGACGTGGTCAAGTAGAAGTCAAGTAGTGATCAATTAGTCGAGTGATCATTTAAATTGTCGAGGAAAGTACTTGTAGTGACATGGTGTTGGTCAAGACGGGGTTAAAGCGATCGATGACATGGGCAAGTAATTGTCAAGTGGTGATCAATTAGTGTTTAAGTGGTCGAGCAACCACTTAAATTGTAGAGAGTACATGTAGTGACATAGTGTTGAGCAAGAGGTGGTCAAGTAGTGGTCAGGTTAAGGTCAAGTAGTCGAGTGACCTCTTAAATTGTAGAGGCAAGTACTATAGTGAAACGGTGTTGATCAAGAGGTGGTCAATGAGTGGTCGAGAAGTGGTCAAGTAGTGGTCAGGTAATGGTCAAGTCGTCGAGTGAACAATTGAAATGTCGAGGAGGATGTGCTTAACACTATGGTGTTGGGTAAAGTGAGGAGAAGTCAGGGGGATGCAGTAGTACGTGTAGAATAAGAGGAAGAAGTAGTTGTAGCGACAGCAATAGTACCTGTTGCATTGGTAGAGATACAAGTCTATCGGAATGTGTAAAAGTCATACATACGTACAGGCACACAAAGACACACACACACACACACACACACACACACACACACACACACACACACACACACACACACACACACACGAACAGACACAATAACAAGAACAAAGTCAGTTACTGAGATGTGAGTGTTAGTTATGTATTTATTCAACTGTTGCCTGCAGCCAAGTATAAAAATTACGCCATCCACCTTGTTGTCGCAGTATCAAACGATGTAGTTTATCAGTCATATACGTGCCTACGGATGTAGCGAAGCGTTCCTCCAGTTCTTGGGCATTCACATCTGTATTGTAATAATTAACAACTAGATCTTACCCAGACGCATACCAAGTGTAAATTCTCCAATAGTTGATGACGTTATCGGCAAAGAGGTTATCAGCAATTGAAACGAAAACTGGGAAAACGTGTTCGGGCTTGATACTGAATTCTAGTCTCGTGAATAACACATTGTGTTGGTTAGCTATTTGACGTAGTAAGCGAGACAACTTCGAGTTATTGGTCTTTGGGGACTTGTAGGAACTAATAATAGTCAATGCCATATTTTCCAGCTCGCTGTGAACTTGTTTCAAGTCGACCGTTGCTTGTGGCATTATTATAGTGATAGATATGTGTATTAAAAAGAGGTGTCTAGAAGACAACCACTGGCGTGCAACTGGTGGTCAAATGGCTTAATACAATCATCTGACGAGTTATAAACAGCAGTGCGACTTGGTAGCTGGTTATTATTACTCATAGATCCTAGGTGGGAACAACCTTTCACCGCGTTAATTGCCGGCCCAACGGGGAGTGGTGAAATCGTCTTTGTACAGCGGTTCGTAGCTCATCTCCAGCCATGGTAGACCCCATTCCAGAGGAAGTTATATGGTGCTACGGGGAATGGCAACCCATGTACTAAACTATGAAGGGTGTTAAATTTAACGAAGGTCTGCCGAATATGGCAAAATGAACAGGAGATAGACGTCGGTTCGTGGTTATAGATAATTTAATGTCCGAGACCGATGACAGCATGTCTAAATTATTTACTAAAGGCAGTCACATTCGCAACCTGAGCTTTATGTTTATAGTACAGAAACTTTTTGGTAAGAATAAAAAACAAAGAACCATCAGTCTGAATTCGCATTACCTAGTGGTGTTTAAGAACCCGCGAGACGGGTCACATATTACCAATCTGGCCAACAGATGTACCCAGGCCATGTGTCATATGTCTAAGAGAGTTTTACGGACACGACAGTGGTTCCACGCGGGTATTTATTAATTGACCTTCGACAGGAAATACCAGGATCAGCTCCGCTTACGAAGCCAAATATTCCATGATCAGCATCAAGTCGTCTACGTTCCCAAATAATATGTCTAACCGACTTTTAAACGTAACAAGGGTATATTACGCTTCTTGGGTCAGACTAAACCAGCCACCGTGAGGGCCGTAATGAAAACTAGCTTCCCAAGATCTTGTCCAATCAATTTGCGAATGCTGTCAAACGTTTTAAAAGGTAATGTTCCCCTGACACCAGCCCAGAAGAAGCGTCTGCAGCGGCATTAGGACAGTCTGAGAGCACTCACGCATAAGCAATTGTCGCTCAAGAAACGGAAAGAGATCTTGCATCAAGGTGGTTTCATAAGTGCCTTACTAGGCCCCATACTAAATGTGCTGAAAAGCGTGGTGGGTTTGCAATGGCCAAGAAAACTATCCTGATAGATCCTCGGTTGCTAGAAAAACCCTATGTACCACCCGACACACTAAATGATAGCCTACATGACTTAGATCACCAAATGCAACAAGTCCTTGGAACAGAAGATCCACCACCTCGTGACAAGGCGAGAGTGTAACAGCAAACACTACAGCGGTATTTGAATCGCCTCGAGCAGTACAGACCAAACCTCTAGGTATAGTGGATATCAAGAAACAACCATCAAAACAAAGACCCGAAGTTGGCAGTGTCCCGGCATCAGTAATTGAGGTGCCTATTCAACTAACACATCTTCAAGTAAGCGAGGCTAAAAGTCAAATAATTGAGACACATAAACCGTATAGTCTTAGAAGAAAATAGAAGAGTAAGATACCTACGCCAATAGTGGGAAAAATTGCCGAGCAAATAAGAAAGTATTAATATGACCCCGAACAACCGGGCGCCTACGGTGGGGCCGCCACCTTAAAAGTCAAAGTCAACTGGATGCTAAAAAGATAGTGGCTTGGTTACATAATCAGGATACATATGCTTTGCATAAACCGATCCGCCACCGCTTCCAAAGAGGTCTGACGCCTGTGGTATAAATCAACAATTACAATTTCAAGCCGACGTGATAGATATCCGACTATTACAAAGATACAATGATGGGATGTCGTATCTAGTGACCTGCATCGATGTATTTAATAAATATGCTTGGGCAATCCCGATCAAGAAGAAGAAGACGGGGAAAGAACTAGTAGAGGTCGTGAGTAAGATATTTGCTGATAGCCAACCGATCAATTTTCAGACCGATAAAGGTTCGGAATTCGTCAATCGGACCTTCTTAAAATTTCTGACAGATTGAGGTGTGCATTTCTTTACCACCGAGAATGAAGATACGAAGGCGGCGAAAGTTGAAAGATTCATCCGAACCCTGAAAAATAAAAAAAATATGGCGCTATTTCATCAAGACCAATACACTGTGCTACGTCGACGTGATAGTTAAATTGATTCACAACTACAATGGTTCGTATCACAGAAGTATTCGCTTATCACCGGTGCAAGTCAACTATACTAATTAAGAAGAAGTGTGGAATAACTTGTATAAGCAGACAGACGAATCGAATAAAGTTCATTTTATACCGGGGAACCGAGTCAGACTGGCTCATCCCTAACAAACTTTAAAAAAAGGGTATGTACCATCGTGGACAGAAGAATTGTTTACCGTCAGTTGCATAAACCAAACCAGTCCGGTGATCTATGTGCTAAAAGAGGATTCGGGACAGGAACTACAAGGGTCATTCTAAGGAAAAGAAATACAACTCGTTGGAGACAAGCAAGTGTATCGTATCGAAACAATCTTACAAGAAAGAAACAGGAGAGGTGGTGAGATTGATTGATTGATTGATTTAAGAACCGACCTCACAGCATTCGGGGCATTCCCTTAAGCGCTCCTCCCCCATCCCCAGCAGCCAGCGAAGAGTTCCAACACTAATAGTTCCAGTAGCAATCTGATTATATGTCCGTCTCGCCTTTCCTCGGAGCGTCGAGCGTCGGCCAGATCCCATCGTCACACCTCGCTGACTCATTCTTACAAGACTATGGTGATCCATTTGCTCCTCCGAGGTGCACACGTGCTCCCACAAGGCCGCAACCACGTCTGCCTTATCATGCATCAATACTCCACCACGTTTTGCTGAGCCAGCCAATCTGTCTGCCTGTTCATTCCCCAGCACACCGGCATGCCCCATGGAAAAGATCCAGGCGATGCTTGCTACCCGTGACCTCCGAAGCGAAGCAAGCCATTCTGCACGAAGCCTGGCTGTCCTCACCCTTCTCAGCATGCTTTCTGAGTCAGTTACAATCACAATGTGTGTATATATCGTGTTCTCCATCCAGCGGAAAGCGGCACTGACCGCCTCCACCTCCATTCTTAAGCTAGAAGTTGTGGCATCATACGCCAGGCTCTCCTGCATCAAACGTCGACCATTAGCTTTTGCTAAGAATCCCCAGGCACTTCTCATACCTCTCAACACCGAACCATCTGTGTAGATAATCACATCACCAGGGCGAGCATTATCCTGAAATAGTTGCTGTATTTCCACTTCCGTGGCCCCTGCTGTCCACTCCCTGCACTCACGGCTAAATGTGATTACAACTCTGCACAAGTCTGACTGCTCCGCTGGCACTCTAACCCACTCCTCTCTCGTCTAATGTTCTCCAGGGGGCACACCTGTCTGATCGTATCCTCCGCCTGAGCCATCCATGATTTCCCTCTTATCAGTCTCTGACCCTTAACTTCGTCCATCGCCTCATGCAACGGGTGATCTATGTCTGCAGCTACTCTGAGGTATGCCTTCGCCTGCATCACCTTGAGCCTACCAGCAACAGTCGGCAGACCAAGGATGTAACGCATACACACTACTCGGGTTTGTCTCTGGTGCATCCCAGAATGACCCGCATAGCTTCGTTCTGTATGCGCTCTAACTTCACCAGCTGACTCTTTTAGACAGTGAGCAGTGATATAACTCACGTCATTACTATATATATATATATATATATATATATATATATATATATATATATATATATATGCTAGAAAGTAGTACAATATATATCTCATCATAACACATGATCACTACTTACAACATGTAAACACTTCCCAGGTATGACACCATCACTATTTATCATTCACAAAATAGCTGCATCATCGCCTAGCGTCTAGAACTACATGCTCTGTTTGATCGACGAATCACACTGGCTCTTGCCGCCGCATTGTCTGAATTCCACCTATAGCAGCCTAACCACAGAATCCATAAGCACAGTCAGTAGTATATAGGGTCTCTAGGAGGCGGTTTGAGCAATGAGCAATGAGATATATCTCATTGCTCATTCTCGTCTCATGTCTCGTCTATGTCTCATGTCTCGCGGTGGGTGGGTTGTGGCTTGCCTCATGCGTTCCAGAACCTTCCTCGTTTTTTAAAGTGTCAGCTGTCGTTTTTTAATCAGAGCATCGGGGTTAACAAGATCAATTAAACTCTGGCGCCAGGTTTGCTAATTGATTCAGAAGATGTCAGCCGGTGTAATGCATTAATTACTTCCCGTTTTGTATAGACGGTATAACAAACCCGGCAACCAGCATGATCTTTTCTTTATCATATAACATCTGTGAGCAAAAAGTCGATATTGCCGGCAGGTGTATATTAGTGTCGGGGTCGAGGGAGGTCGCTGGTGCCATCTGTTTTTAATCAAGGGCGGTGTCGGAATAAAATAATAGGCGCAAAAGAACGATGTGTAGGGTGGGTTGGTAAGTGGTGAAAGACGGGGGTGCGTAGTTGGTCATAGTGGGATATCACCAATGTGTAACAGGGGTTCTAGTTACTGCCATTGCACTTGACAGGTTCGAATCTCACTGTGTGGTTGGTGTGTGCGGGGTGGTGGTCGAGTATGTAACGGAACTAGGTTATATCATTGGTGGTTCGAATCACGCTGTGGGTCGATAAGGGTGGCCACTCTAGGCGGAGCTTTCTAAGAGTATATTAAGACGTAAATGTATAACAATGGTGTCTAGTTGCTGCCACAGCGCTTGACAGGTTCGAGTCCTACTGTTTGGTGGGACAGTGTGGCAGTGGGCGAGTATGTAACGGAGCCAGGTGGTGTCACCTGACCCGTAATTTACTCTGTAATGCCCATAGTGCCAGTTTTCCTATAGTGGTTATTAGTGATCTGTTGAGACCTGTCGTGGTTTATGTTTTCCCCCGTTTCAAACTTCATGTCTCTACTCTTATGTATTACTGTGTTAGAAATAAAAAAGCATCTCACACTATAGACATATACTACCATAATGTATACAGAAAGAAGCAACAGGCATATGCACAATATAGAAATATACTAAATACACAGTATTTTAATAAAGCCAATTACATTATTACAAGTTAAGTTACATAACAAAGCGAACATAGGCGCCAGAGAAGCGTATCACGATGTGTCGCTTTGCATTCTTCTCAGAAACGTCAGTTTCACAGCCAGCAGATTCAGCGGGACTGCTCAGTGTCTTCACATTCATACAAAAGTGCAAGTTCTATGTAGTACCGCAACACTTTTTTTCTCGTAGCAATTGACAACTTTTTATTGGTCCTTATGTTTTTCATCTTCGCCATGACGATTCTTATTCTAACCTCTTCAAGGCATCTCCCAGCAGCTGTTATGACTGTTCCGAGATTCTTGTATCTATTCACTTGTTTCAGAATATTCCCATTTTCATGTATATTACATCGTAGTATTTCATTCTTCCTAGTGACGATCATAATCAGTGTCATTTTATAATTTAATTCTTCTTCTTCTTCTTCTTCTTCTTCTTCTTCTTCTTCTTCTTCTTCTTCTTCTTCTTCGTTCATCCGGAGTTTTTTTTCGGATGTAATTGCGTTGTGCCTGTTTACAGCAGAGCTTCGTTCTTGCGCCGTTAGGCCGACACATCCGAATTCTGCGGGATAATTTAATTCTAACCCTAGTTGTTCACTGTGTACAACAAGCGCCTCTACTAAATATTGCAGATCCTACGCAGTGTCTGTTGATTACATAAATTATATGAAGGCCGTTGACAAGTTAAATTTGATGAAGACATTTTATTACAGAAATTAAATGAAGATATTTGACTAGAAATATTTAATAAAGCTACGAAAAAAAAAAAAAAAAAAAAAAACAAACAAACAAACAAACAAACAAACAAAAACAGAGATCTACCGGTGTGAGAAAAGCATATAAGTATGTTAATGTCAGTTCCTGTGAACATATTTACCATAAGCATTCTGAATAGTATATGAATATTTAGCTTTAAGGTGAAATCAATACGGCTGTACCGATCGGAAACAAGAAGAATGACTAAAACAAATACTAATAAACAACAAACATTTATTAACTGGTGCCTACGTAGTTCACCATTGGCGTTCATGTCTCATTCAACAATTAGTATAATGTCTGAAGTCACATTTGCGACTTCAACATATGTTTTCATAGTATATGTATATATGAAGATATATTCAAGGTGATTTCTAAGAACACATTTCCTCATATCACACTCTACAAAAGACATATTTCGCTCAAACTTAAACATTAAGAGTGGAAAAGAGTATGTTGTAGATACTGTTTTTCCTTTGTTTCTAGTGGGACTTGATTATTTGTTGTTCTATCTGGGCATGGTATGTATATTTTCAACATATCTTCACTGATGTTTTTCATCTTGTCTGCTCATTGCGCCCGCTTCAAAGTCATACAAAAGTACAGGTTCTATGAAAGACAGAGACACTTTGCGGTTATTGTTAACCAAAATGACAAATGAGAGGTCGATTAATATGTAAGTATTTGTAAATAAATAAATATACACAGGGCTGGCTGGTATATAATGATAACAAAGGTAGCTAGTTTTAGAAAACGAAATAGACGTGCTACCATACAGAATTGGTGTTACAGATTTCGCCTACTCCTCACCAAAATCAGACACCGAAGAAGGGTAATGACATTTTTACAGTTGCGAAGTGCCGTATTAGAAGCCCAAATATTAACCTCAAGGTGCGGGTTAATCCAAAGCTAGTGAGTGTCTTCATTCTGATCTAGAGTTGTTTACCGTGCCTCCCACGCAAACAGAGGTGGAATAGTGACTATGTGTAGCTTAACTGTGGTGGCACCATCTGGAGATATTAATCAGATACTTGATACCCAGTGAAGATGACAGATAACTGATGCGGGATAGGTCGCGTGGCCATCAACAAAACATACAATGAAATAACGGTGAAATGAAATGTTGCGTCTCTGCGAAGCATTATTTTAGAAACCAAAGATTACAATCTATCTGAGAGGGTAACAATAAACAGATTAATCCTACCAGAAAGAGGTGTCTTATACAGTGGGTACCAACGACAGACAGCTGACCAAAAAGAACAATACGGGTCTAGAGGGTACCATAGATCATATGGAGGTAACAGCTTCGATTCCGACGGGGTTGTGTGGCGGAAATATTGGTTGTTTTAATTAGCTGTGATGGAGTTTACATCTCCGATCAACAGGTTTTGAGAGGTCTAAATAGGCAGTATTTTAAAGAATTCAAGTATATTATTACAAGTTAAATTACATAATAAAATAAATACAGTGATGTGTATAAAATTATAAAAAACAAAAAAGTAAAAAACACCAGTGTTACATTAGCAAATAAGTGAAAAACACAACGGTATGAATACATTGGTGTATTAGTTACATACAAATGGTACATACAACATGCCCTCATGCAAGCGTAACGGCCTAGCTGTTAAATCACCTGACCGCTATCTGTTCTATATTGCGACCAAATTACACCGATCGCCCCTCACGGCAGCGTAACAGACTAACACTTAAACCAAGCGCCCGCTATCTGTTCTATATTGTTGCCAATAATTATGTGCATGCCGCCATCATTTGATGTGAGTTTGATGATGAAGCCTGTCAGGAAACAACCATAGAGACATAGTAAAAGTGTAGTGAGAATACAAATCCAAGCGTATTGACTCTCGGTGTATCGTTATTCAGTTAACGTTTCCTGTTTCCTGCTCCAGTCTATTGTTGTAAAATCTTACCGAGGTAGACACTGTGGACCAAACCTACATGAGTGAAGTAGGATAGATACGGTTGTCATATGTGTCTTATAGGGATTGGTCATTGGTTTTTAAAAACTAATCGATGGAAGAAATGGCCCTTATACTACAAACAGAATAAACATTTACATTAATAATAACCACAACAAACACAGGACCAGCTACACTGGAGGTGACAAAAGTGACAGTCTGCTTAGAGAAAACAGCGAATTTTCAACGAAAACATAGTCTATGTGTTATCTCCTTGGAAACGTAAATCTGGTTATATTTAAATCACCCTATGCACTCATGTCTCCCATGAAAACTAGCGTAATGTCTGAAGAAGTCAAATTTGAGGCTTCAAAATATGTTTTCGTAGTATATGTATATATGAAGATATATACAGGTGTTTTCTAACAACAAATTACCGCATGTTGCGCTTTACGTCCATACACAAGTATAGGTTCTATGAACAACACAACACCTACAAGTTGCTAAGATTGGCACCGAGTTACCAACAGCATTTCTGTCTAGAGTCAATACCACAAGACAAGACAATGTTTTTTTCGGCCTCTGATTGAGAACAACAGATATAAACGTAATTATGCAATTACCTCTTTACCACAGTACCGAGAAAGTTAAAAATATCATTTTAAATACGCTGACCACCATAGTAACACAACCAGTTAATTCTGCTTGCTCACTTTGTGTATTACCCACACCTACTATAGATTGTAGAAAATTTTCATTTCTACAACCAAGGTGAAAAATATCGGTCAAACTTATAAATGTCTCGTCCGAATTCATAAAAAGAAGGAAATAATGTTAGCCAAATATGAAAAATATCGGTCAAACTTATAAATGTCTCATCCAAACTTATGAAAAAATGGGAAAATTTGTTAACCTAAGGAGAAAAAATATTGACCCTGTAAAGAAACATTTACAACAAACTTATAAAAATTAGGAACATTTGTTAACCTAATGAGAAAAAAATATCGACATAGAGAGCAATATTTCATCTAATCTTGTAAAAAGTAGGAAAATTTGTCAACCGAAATGGGAAAAGGTCGGTCAAATACATAAATATCTCAACAAATTATAAAAAGTAGGAAATAATAGGGCCAAGTAAAAAATAGCTTACCCAGATTTATAAAAGGTAGGAAAATATGTTAGCCAAAAGGGGAAAATATTGATCAAACTAAGAAACATGTCGACCGAACTAGGAAAATAAGTGAACCAGAGTAATAAAAAGGTTGGGTAAATACAGAAATATGTTGACCAAACTTATAAATATCGCTGCTAAACTTATGAACACTAGGAAACTTTGTTAAACAAATGTGAAAAAATATCGACCAAACTTATAAAAAGCTCCGCCAAACTTACGAAAAGTGGGAAACTGTGTTAACCAAAGTTGAAACTATATCGATCAAACTTATAAATGACTCGTTCGAATTCATAAAAAGTAGGAAATAATGTTAACCAAAAGGGGCAAACTATTGACCAAGTAAAGAAATGTCTCGTCCAAAATTGTAAAAAGTAGGACAAATTTGTTAACCAAAGGTGAAAAAAGATCGGCCAAACAGATAAATATTTCAACTAAACTTAAAAACAGTAGGAAAAATGTTGCTTCTATAGTTATGTCAAACGTGTCTTGATCTTTTATTTGAAAAGACATTTCACAAGACATAATCACCAACGTCAGCACTTTCCCTCTTTTACATTACTGAAAGCTTCAACTTATTCCAGTGTTTCTGTTTAAGAACCACTTATACAGACTAATAACTCATCACTCCATACTCTTGATTTTTTTCTTTATAACACAAAGTGTCTCTGTCTTTCATAGATAGCTTCACAACTTTTCCATGTCACAGCACCAAGAGCTCCAAAACTTCGTTGTACATGAGCTTCAACGACATAGTAATAACAACATTTATGGCAATGCTGTCTATGGCTCCACTTGGGATAGTTTCGATATCATCTGCGTATTCGTCAACAAAGATCCATTTCCCATAACTGATATCTTCAACTTTCCATACCACAATGTCTGCTATACTAATCTTCGATTGTTCCAGCTATCAACACTGCAGGTGTTTTCTAGAAGTCTAGTGAAAATTTCATTTCTCACTTTTTCCACCTCTATTTCACTGTGTAATTTCACAACCAACCAACAGTGTCTGTTACGAGGTCGGTCTTTCTTAATACAACATCTGCCCTATTGACTCCTTGAATACCAGCGAATACATCTTCTAACCAATTTTCAACGTGTAATACCACTTAACACTAACATTCTCTTTGCTTACAACACAACCGGTTTTCTGCTGACTGGGTAAATTCCCCAACCTACTGGAGATAAATCGACTGTCCCCTATCCGACAAGACTCTTTATTAGACAATGACTATGATCATCAACCAGGATGGTCACTGCTAAGAAGGATACCAATAACAAACGATCTTCTTTACAGATGGCTATAAAATTATGATGCTATTCAGAGTTACAATGAGAAGAACAATGAGAAGAATAAGGAAGACAATAAAGGTTGAAAAGAGGTGACGAGTAGTAAGGATGGATGGAAGGATAAGAGACACAATAGGCAAGATATACATTAAGAACACTAATAAATAGATCAAAATAGAAGAGAAAAGGCTTAATCAAGTGGATAATTTTATATACTTGAGGTACACAATAGAGCTTAAGAGTAGAATACGGCCAACAAAAGTGGTATTTCAGAAAATGGAACGTATCTTAGGTGATAAGTCACTATCATTGAAGGAACAAATAAATAAACTTTCAACAATAAAATTGCAAAAATTAAAAATTAATTTTCGACAATAAAATTTATACAGTAAATTTCTCTTTATTGTTTCTAATTCGAATGTTTCTGGTAGCAATTTAATTGTTAACTTTTATTGTCGAAAATTAATTTTTAATTTTTGCAATTTTATTGTTGAAAGTTTATTTATTTGTTCCTTCAATGATAGTGACTTATCACCTAAGATACGTTCCATTTTCTGAAATACCACTTTTGTTGGCCGTATTCTACTCTTAAGCTCTATTATGTACCTCAAGTATATAAAATTATCCACTTGATTAAGCCTTTTCTCTTCTATTTTGATCTATTTATTAGTGTTCTTAATGTATATCTTGCCTATTGTGTCTCTTATCCTTCCATCCATCCTTACTACTCGTCACCTCTTTTCAACCTTTATTGTCTTCCTTATTCTTCTCATTGTTCTTCTCATTGTAACTCTGAATAGCATCATAATTTTATAGCCATCTGTAAAGAAGTTCGTTTGTTATTGGTATCCTTCTTAGCAGTGACCATCCTGGTTGATGATCATAGTCATTGTCTAATAAAGAGTCTTGTCGGATAGGGGACAGTCGATTTATCTCCAGTAGGTTGGGGAATTTACCCAGTCAGCAGAAAACCGGTTGTGTTGTAAGCAAAGAGAATGTTAGTGTTAAGTGGTATTAAACGTTGAAAATTGGTTAGAAGATGTATTCGCTGGTATTCAAGGAGTCAATAGGGCAGATGTTGTATTAAGAAAGACCGACCGCGTAACAGACACTGTTGGTTGGTTGTGAAATTACACAGTGAAATAGAGGTGGAAAAAGTGAGAAATGAAATTTTCACTAGACTTCTAGAAAACACCTGCAGTGTTGATAGCTGGAACAATCGAAGATTAGTATAGCAGACATTGTGGTATGGAAAGTTGAAGATATCAGTTATGGGAAATGGATCTTTGTTGACGAATACGCAGATGATATCGAAACTATCCCAAGTGGAGCCATAGACTGCATTGCCATAAATGTTGTTATTACTATGTCGTTGAAGCTCATGTACAACGAAGGTTTGGAGCTCTTGGTGCTGTGACATGGAAAAGTTGTGAAGCTATCTATGAAAGACAGAGACACTTTGTGTTATAAAGAAAAAAATCAAGAGTATGGAGTGATGAGTGATTAGTCTGTATAAGTGGTTCTTAAACAGAAACACTGGAATAAGTTGAAGCTTTCAGTAATGTAAAAGAGGGAAAGTGCTGACGTTGGTGATTATGTCTTGTGAAATGTCTTTTCAAATAAAAGATCAAGACACGTTTGACATAACTATAGAAGCAACATTTTTCCTACTGTTTTTAAGTTTAGTTGAAATATTTATCTGTTTGGCCGATCTTTTTTCACCTTTGGTTAACAAATTTGTCCTACTTTTTACAATTTTGGACGAGACATTTCTTTACTTGGTCAATAGTTTGCCCCTTTTGGTTAACATTATTTCCTACTTTTTATGAATTCGAACGAGTCATTTATAAGTTTGATCGATATAGTTTCAACTTTGGTTAACACAGTTTCCCACTTTTCGTAAGTTTGGCGGAGCTTTTTATAAGTTTGGTCGATATTTTTTCACATTTGTTTAACAAAGTTTCCTAGTGTTCATAAGTTTAGCAGCGATATTTATAAGTTTGGTCAACATATTTCTGTATTTACCCAACCTTTTTATTACTTTGGTTCACTTATTTTCCTAGTTCGGTCGACATGTTTCTTAGTTTGATCAATATTTTCCCCTTTTGGCTAACATATTTTCCTACCTTTTATAAATCTGGGTAAGCTATTTTTTACTTGGCCCTATTATTTCCTACTTTTTATAATTTGTTGAGATATTTATGTATTTGACCGACCTTTTCCCATTTCGGTTGACAAATTTTCCTACTTTTTACAAGATTAGATGAAATATTGCTCTCTATGTCGATATTTTTTTCTCATTAGGTTAACAAATGTTCCTAATTTTTATAAGTTTGTTGTAAATGTTTCTTTACAGGGTCAATATTTTTTCTCCATAGGTTAACAAATTTTCCCATTTTTTCATAAGTTTGGATGAGACATTTATAAGTTTGACCGATATTTTTCATATTTGGCTAACATTATTTCCTTCTTTTTATGAATTCGGACGAGACATTTATAAGTTTGACCGATATTTTTCACCTTGGTTGTAGAAATGAAAATTTTCTACAATCTATAGTAGGTGTGGGTAATACACAAAGTGAGCAAGCAGAATTAACTGGTTGTGTTACTATGGTGGTCAGCGTATTTAAAATGATATTTTTAACTTTCTCGGTACTGTGGTAAAGAGGTAATTGTATAATTACGTTTATATCTGTTGTTCTCAATCAGAGGCCGAAAAAAACATTGTCTTGTCTTGTGGTATTGACTCTAGACAGAAATGCTGTTGGTAACTCGGTGCCAATCTTAGCAACTTGTAGGTGTTGTGTTGTTCATAGAACCTATACTTGTGTATGGACGTAAAGCGCAACATGCGGTAATTTGTTGTTAGAAAACACCTGTATATATCTTCATATATACATATACTACGAAAACATATTTTGAAGCCTCAAATTTGACTTCTTCAGACATTACGCTAGTTTTCATGGGAGACATGCATAGGGTGATTTAAATATAACCAGATTTACGTTTCCAAGGAGATAACACATAGACTATTGAAAATTCGCTGTTTTCTCTAAGCAGACTGTCACTTTTGTCACCTCCAGTGTAGCTGGTCCTGTGTTTGTTGTGGTTATTATTAATGTAAATGTTTATTCTGTTTGTAGTATAAGGGCCATTTCTTCCATCGATAAGTTTTTATAAAACCAATGACCAATCCCTATAAGACACATATGACAACCGTATCTATCCTACTTCACTCATGTAGGTTTGGTCCACAGTGTCCACCTCGGTAAGATTTTACAACAATAGACTGGAGCAGGAAACAGGAAACGTTAACTGAATAACGATACACCGAGAGTCAATACGCTTGGATTTGTATTCTCACTACACTTTTACTATGTCTCTATGGTTGTTTCCTGACAGGCTTCATCATCAAACTCACATCAAATGATGGCGGCATGCACATAATTATTGGCAACAATATAGAACAGATAGCGGGCGCTTGGTTTAAGTGTTAGTCTGTTACGCTGCCGTGAGGGGCGATCGGTGTAATTTGGTCGCAATATAGAACAGATAGCGGTCAGGTGATTTAACAGCTAGGCCGTTACGCTTGCATGAGGGCATGTTGTATGTACCATTTGTATGTAACTAATACACCAATGTATTCATACCGTTGTGTTTTTCACTTATTTGCTAATGTAACACTGGTGTTTTTTTTACTTTTTTGTTTTTTATAATTTTATACACATCACTGTATTTATTTTATTATGTAATTTAACTTGTAATAATATACTTGAATTCTTTAAAATACTGCCTATTTAGACCTCTCAAAACCTGTTGATCGGAGATGTAAACTCCATCACAGCTAATTAAAACAACCAATATTTCCGCCACACAACCCCGTCGGAATCGAAGCTGTTACCTCCATATGATCTATGGTACCCTCTAGACCCGTATTGTTCTTTTTGGTCAGCTGTCTGTCGTTGGTACCCACTGTATAAGACACCTCTTTCTGGTAGGATTAATCTGTTTATTGTTACCCTCTCAGATCGATTGTAATCTTTGGTTTCTAAAATAATGCTTCGCAGAGACGAAACATTTCATTTCACCGTTATTTCATTGTATGTTTTGTTGATGGCCACGCGACCTATCCCGCATCAGTTATCTGTCATCTTCACTGGGTACCAAGTATCTGATTAATATCTCCAGATGGTGCCACCACAGTTAAGCTACACATAGTCACTATTCCACCTCTGTTTGCGTGGGAGGCACGGTAAACAACTCTAGATCAGAATGAAGACACTCACTAGCTTTGGATTAACCCGCACCTTGAGGTTAATATTTGGGCTTCTAATACGGCACTTCGCAACTGTAAAAATGTCATTACCCTTCTTCGGTGTCTGATTTTGGTGAGGAGTAGGCGAAATCTGTAACACCAATTCTGTATGGTAGCACGTCTATTTCGTTTTCTAAAACTAGCTACCTTTGTTATCATTATATACCAGCCATCCCTGTGTATATTTATTTATTTACAAATACTTACATATTAATCGACCTCTCATTTGTCATTTTGGTTAACAATAACCGCAAAGTGTCTCTGTCTTTCATAGAACCTGTACTTTTGTATGACTTTGAAGCGGGCGCAATGAGCAGACAAGATGAAAAACATCAGTGAAGATATGTTGAAAATATACATACCATGTCCAGATAGAACAACAAATAATCAAGTCCCACTAGAAACAAAGGAAAAACAGTATCTACAACATACTCTTTTCCACTCTTAATGTTTAAGTTTGAGCGAAATATGTCTTATGTAGAGTGTGATATGAGGAAATGTGTTCTTAGAAATCACCTTGAATATATCTTCATATATACATATACTATGAAAACATATGTTGAAGTCGCAAATGTGACTTCAGACATTATACTAATTGTTGAATGAGACATGAACGCCAATGGTGAACTACGTGGGCACCAGTTAATAAATGTTTGTTGTTTATTAGTATTTGTTTTAGTCATTCTTCTTGTTTCCGATCGGTACAGTCGTATTGATTTCACCTTAAAGCTAAATATTCATATACTATTCAGAATGCTTATGGTAAATATGTTCACAGGAACTGACATTAACATACTTATATGCTTTTCTCACACCGGTAGATCTCTGTTTTTGTTTGTTTGTTTGTTTGTTTGTTTTTTTTTGTTTTGTTTTTTTTCGTAGCTTTATTAAATATTTCTAGTCAAATATCTTCATTTAATTTCTGTAATAAAATGTCTTCATCAAATTTAACTTGTCAACGGCCTTCATATAATTTATGTAATCAACAGACACTGCGTAGGATCTGCAATATTTAGTAGAGGCGCTTGTTGTACACAGTGAACAACTAGGGTTAGAATTAAATTATCCCGCAGAAGTCGGATGTGTCGGCCTAACGGCGCAAGAACGCAGCTCTGCTTTAAACAGGCACAACGCAATCACATCCGAAAAAAAAACTCCGGATGAACGAAGAAGAAGAAGAAGAAGAAGAAGAAGAAGAAGAAGAAGAAGAAGAAGAAGAAGAAGAAGAAGAAGAAGAAGAAGAAGAAGAAGAAGAAGAAGAAGAAGAAGAAGAAGAAGAAGAAGAATTAAATTATAAAATGACACGGATTATGATCGTCACTAGGAAGAATGAAATACCACGATGTAATATACATGAAAATGGGAATATTCTGAAACAAGTGAATAGATACAAGAATCTCGGAACAGTCATAACAGCTGCTGGGAGATGCTTTGAAGAGGTTAGAATAAGAATCGTCATGGCGAAGATGAAAAACATAAGGACCAATAAAAAGTTGTCAATTGCTACGAGAAAAAAAGTGTTGCGGTACTACATAGAACTTGCACTTTTGTATGAATGTGAAGACACTGAGCAGTCCCGCTGAATCTGCTGGCTGTGAAACTGACGTTTCTGAGAAGAATGCAAAGCGACACATCGTGATACGCTTCTCTGGCGCCTATGTTCGCTTTGTTATGTAACTTAACTTGTAATAATGTAATTGTCTTTATTAAAATACTGTGTATTTAGTATATTTCTATATTGTGCATATGCCTGTTGCTTCTTTCTGTATACATTATGGTAGTATATGTCTATAGTGTGAGATGCTTTTTTATTTCTAACACAGTAATACATAAGAGTAGAGACATGAAGTTTGAAACGGGGGAAAACATAAACCACGACAGGTCTCAACAGATCACTAATAACCGCTATAGGAAAACTGGCACTATGGGCATTACAGAGTAAATTACGGGTCAGGTGACACCACCTGGCTCCGTTACATACTCGCCCACTGCCACACTGTCCCACCAAACAGTAGGACTCAAACCTGTCAAGCGCTGTAGCAGCAACTAGACACCATTGTTATACATTTACGTCTTAATATACTCTTAGAAAGCTCCGCCTAGGGTGGCCACCCTTATCGACCCACAGCGTGATTCGAACCACCAATGATATAACCTAGTTCCGTTACATACTCGACCACCACCCCGAACACACCAACCACACAGTGAGATTCGAACCTGTCAAGTGCAATGGCAGTAACTAGAACCCCTGTTACACATTGGTGATATCCCACTATGACCAACTACGCACCCCCGTCTTTCACCACTTACCAACCCACCCTACACGTCGTTCTTTTGCGCCTATTATTTTATTCCGACACCGCCCTTGATTAAAAACAGATGGCACCAGCGACCTCCCTCGACCCCGACACTAATATACACCTGCCGGCAATATCGACTTTTTGCTCACAGATGTTATATGATAAAGAAAAGATCATGCTGGTTGCCGGGTTTGTTATACCGTCTATACAAAACGGGAAGTAATTAATGCATTACACCGGCTGACATCTTCTGAATCAATTAGCAAACCTGGCGCCAGAGTTTAATTGATCTTGTTAACCCCGATGCTCTGATTAAAAAACGAAAGCTGACACTTTAAAAAACGAGGAAGGTTCTGGAAAGCATGAGGCAGGCCACAACCCACCCACCGCGAGACATGAGACATAGACGAGACATGAGACGAGAATGAGCAATGAGATATATCTCATTGCTCATTGCTCAAACCGCCTCCTAGAGACCCTATATACTACTACAGTCACTGTAAATACTGAACTAATCTAGCTTCGGTTCAAAAGGTACATTACCACATAGCAGCAACTGTTTCACCACAATTGTAACTTCACTAATAAATACAAGATCTCACAACTTGCAATATAATTAGCAGCTACGTGTTTACCATACTAATGGACTTGCCAATTATCAAATGTGTAAGCTAATCTGTTACAATTTGCGAACGGAAACCGGCAAATGTAAACAAGCGAGTGACAGCTACGCGACTGTCAGTTATCGATCGCCAAGCTCATTAGGTATTCACATATCTAATGAGATGCCTTACAATCGCTCTGTTACGCTGGATTACGCAATGTAAGTATGTAAAGAGAAACCATGAACTGACATCACATCAGCCTGAATTACTGTCTGTGGCTTCTAAGCCGCATGAAGGACGATTGTGACAAAATTCTAGAGCTGCGCTCCAATAGAGAACTCAAGCACCACAAGATGGCTTGCTCCGGCTGCGAAGTAGACTCTCCAAGCCCGGAAAAGTCATGTTGCACGTCTTACTCACTCTAAGTGAGAATCATGGTTTCTCCCGACTAGTGAACAAGTCTAGTTCACTCACGGAATAAAACTAATGTCCGTTTCGACCTTTCTGTCTTGAAACTTCCAGCTTCTCGAACCTTCTAAGTTATGCAAATCAGCCGACTTCCCCCGAGTTATTAATAACAGGAGAACTACCTACTGACGTACTCCCGTACTATGGAAATTCCTCGTACGAAGCACAGATGATTTGAGCAAAAACGTGACAGCAGGTCTCCTAGTAGCACATAGTCAAATTTGCTATCTACAGTCCTCCAGTAGGAATATGTTTATTAAATATCTAGTAAAGATAAATTACACGATTAAGAGAATGATTATATTTGGTAAGTTAAAGATCAAGTATACAAGAGTTAGGGCAGTGGAAGTTATTTACTTATGCAGATGACACCACAATTCTACCGATCATGTATGAAAGCAATACAAGGCAATGACCATTTAATACAACAGACAACCAAGCAGATATACACATACTTAGTGAAACAACAAGCACCACCACTACAGCTAAGAATCAAAAGAGGACACAAATATTGTATTAAAGATTACAACGGTACCTTCAGTAGTGTTTAAACAACAAACATAACACACCTAAAGCCAAGGAAGTAACATACAGACTAATGTTCAACATGACTTCAAACAGAAAGAGCCGCACAGAGATCCAAGCAAATAGCACCATGCCAACTATACAGACACGACATTCAGGAAACAGAGGAACATACTTACTATAAATGTACAGCAATCACAGCCAGTAGGCCTGCACTATAACAACTAATAGAAACACATACAAACAAGAAAACTGACATACACAAAACAATCTTCTTAAACATAATGCCTACAACCACAAAAAGACAAATATACAAAACTACATGTAGCACTAGCTGAATACAGACACCTAATATAACCGAAACTCGGCAACTCATAATCACCACACAATACACTCACACATAACATCACACATTTTACAATAGAAAATTTTCCAGCTATATACAGATTAAGCAAAATGACACTCCCACCAAGTTCACATTTCATATTACAGGTGTTTAAACAGATTCTTTGACATATATTTCTATATTCCTAATATGTGTCGTGACATCACTTTAATTTTACAATCAGATGATAAAAATACCAATGACAGTTTGATTCGCAACTACAAGTTGTTTGCAACGGGAAATGAAACAGCACCGTCGTCTTTGAGAATTCTTGGGTAGACAGAAAATATGTCAAGGTTATTTTGCCAACCAGCGGGATCAAAGAGAGACGGGGATGTTTGTTGAGAAAGAAAAAAAAGGGAAACTACTCTTGTGACATTGGTTGAGAAAAGGGGAGAGAACTTATTCTGAAATGGATAATCTGCCCCTGGAACCATCTGATGTTTTGACATCAAAGGAACGTCACCAAAACAACCCATGGCTCCTGGACAAAAACATGACTTGTTTACAATAGTGTAGCCAAGAAAGTTGACCTGAACTGACGTGTTTTTGTACCGCTGTTAGGAATTCGGAGAGAGCATCTACAGTGTTGATTTAATTAAAGATTAAGTAACATGTGTCTTTATGGCAAATGGTAGATGCCATCCAGGTGTGATGCGGTGATGCGTAAGGTAGTAAATATAGTGTATTTAGGCCTGATTAATATAGGCAGTAGCCTTGTTAAAACTAGTAAGGTGATGATTAGCTCTGCTAGTTGAGAATAGAGTAAAGTGATGATTAGCTCGGTTAGTAAGAATAGTGTAGTGGGGTGATATTTGGAGAGATTTAAGAATGGGTTGGGAGATGGGGGAAATGTCCAATAATGGGATCTTCCAGAGGTGTGCCTACTGGGGTTCTGCAGTCTGTCTATTGGTGTTTCCTTGTCTTAATCTGATTCAAATTAAGGTAATGAGCCACTCTAATCCATGACAGAGTGTCAAAGACTCGACCGCATCCCCTCCGCCAGGGAGAGCGGTCAACCCTGAAGAGACCAGGAGGAGATACGGTGCCCGAGGCAAGGGCAGGGGAGATGAGGTAATAGGAGAGGGTTAGCCACTCCCTCATGAGACACGCAGGCGGTGTTCAGAGAGTTAGCACTCTAATCACGATAGTACCACACCTCGTGAAGCCATAGCACAGTTGAGTAGACACTCAACAGGCCACGTTTGCCAGCAGAGTGCGATGTGAGGTAACACGCACGAAGGTGAAGGTCACCCCGCGTGGTGGGTAACCACGGGAGAGAGGTTAGGCAGACGGGAGACTGGACTTGAGGCGTTCACATCGTTTAGAATAGCGTTAGGAGTTTTGTGTTCACTAATAGATAGAACTAGCATAGGGTTAGCAGTTTGTGTTAGATAATTCTGTGGCTGTATATTGTGTATTGCATTAGCGACTGTTTACCGCTTGTAAGCGAGCCAACGGCAATAAAATGGACCATACATTTTGCCTCCCACACGACTTGCAAGTTGTCTTGTATGGGTGTGTGAGAAGTACCCGATGAGGCCTGTCAGTTAAGTTGTTGACAGGCCAGGGTAATTGTGGTGTCAGAAAGTGGTGCTTGGACGAAAGCGCCAAGCTAATACCCACAGTAAAAGGGTAATTGTTCAAGAAGTGAAGCTTGAACGAAAAGTTCAAGCTAATCCACTCATCCACGGACTCCAGACTAGGGTTTAATTTTTGTAGTAACAATAATTTGTGCAGACAGGAGAATTTGCGAGCTAGAAATATGCCTATCGTGACAAAATAGTGTTTAATTGTGTTTATGATATATTTATTGAATGAAATCATGTATTCTTCGAAGCTGTAAGTATTAATATTCTTATTTTCTTATATTTATTCATATATTTACCAATTTATTCTTGAATAAGCACCAAACATAATTCACTGCGCAGGAATACACAGGCAGCCGACAATATTGATTTTTGAGATCTAAAAATAGCGCTGCGCGATGACGTAGAGTGATTGACAGACAGTTGTTCTGCGTCATTAGCATAAAGCAGTCGAGTGTTTACAAGATCGCTTAGCGGCGGCCCGCCTGAATCTGTGCTGTATATTGTTTATTATTTACTTATTTAAGTTACTAAATGAATATATTTATTTATTGACACATTATTATGTTATTTTGGTTTCTTTACAAGCATTTATTCATTTTTGGGTCTATTTTCTCTTTGCTTATCGTCACGATGGAACTATTTTCGGGCTAAGCATCTGATACTTAGCTGCACAACGTTTACAGAAATTAACTAGGTTAGTAACGAAAGGCAATTATTGTTTAAAACAAAGACAGGACATTGACATTAAAATTAATTAATACATATTCTAGGTGTTCGTAAGTCTGTCATTGTCTAAGTCATTGTCCTTAGTTGTCGAGTAAATCATATCGTTTAGTAGGCGTGTTTACTGCTGCCCTATATATCAGAGGGCAAACAACAGCTGTACACATACACCTGTGGGCCAAAGACCGTGTGCTACGTACGAAACGTGTCGCCACCCCAGTGTACCAAACAAGGTGACCTGTGTCAAAGGAGCTTCGTTCCCACATTAAGCTGAGTACACTTATATATTTTGTCATGCAATTTGATTAATAGTGCATCTCTTTTTTCAGCTTGTAACGCGTTGACATATTTGTATACTCTGTTTTTCTGCAAGATAAATCTGGGCAGGGTATAAACAGAAAGCACAACTGATAGTGATCAGATAAGAACAAACATAACATATCAAAGATAAATAATTGATTAAAGTCATCATTGCCTATCACTGTTAGCCAAGTACTAAAGTAAGATGGCAACTTTATCAGATTTCATAAAAGCAGGCAAAGAACTAGAATTAACAGGAAAAGAACTACAACAATATGCTGATCAGAAATTTAAAGAAACAAAAGAGGAACAAACACGAAAAGAGAATGCGGAAAGGGACGAACGCGCACGAGAAAGAGAACATGATAAGGAGATGAAACAAAAACAATTAGATCAAGAGAAAGAATTAAAACAAAAGGAATTAGATCTAAAGCAAAAAGAGATAGATGAAATGGCACGAGTTAAAGAAAAACAAATTCAGGTAGAATCAGAGACACAATTAAAGATGAAAAGCATGGATATAGACTCACACGCAGAGATCTCTGCCACTAAACTAAGAAGTCAACAAGAGGAAAATAAGTTCAACAAATACAAAAATATTATCAAACCATATTGTAAAGAGGACTCCATATCTGCCTGGACAGAGAATGTAGAGTATCAATTTAAATATCACCAAGTTCCTTTAGATATGTGGGCTCCGATTTACATGAAGAATCTAAGTGGTGAGCCCCTTAAAGTAATAGAGTCTATTCCTATTGAACTTAGATCTAGCTATCAATACATCCATGATAGGATTATGCAGCACTTTTTACTTGATGCCCCTGGGTATCAGGTTCAGTTCTCAAATTTAAAACCTAAACCTAGTGAAACTTTTATAGATTATTTTTCAAATGTGCAGAGTGTACTAAACAGGTGGCTTAAAGCAGCTAACATAGGAAAAGACTTTGATAGATTAAAAAACCTAATAGCTATGGACAAGTGTATATCTACTATACCTTCTCCTTTTGCTAAGTTTTTGCAGCAGTCAGACATTGAAAACATCGAGCAGTTCGAAAAAAAAAGGCTCAGCATATTTTTCTTCTAACAGAAAGATTTTTAAGACCTCAAGTGACTCTGAGATAGTTTCCTTTGTCAAAGACCAATCAAAAAACTTTCAAGGTAACAGAAAACCTTTTCAGAAGTATGATAAGAAAGACAGAAAAGTTTCCAAATGCATGTACTGTCAACTAATGCACGACACTTATGCTATGTGCGACAAATCGCCGAATTATCCGGCGCATCTTGAAAATGTGATCAAGAAGCAGCAAAGCAAACGGTCTGCATACAGGCGTGCAATCAAATGTTTTTTTTGTTCCTCTTATGGCCATTATTCTAATAAGTGCCTTGGCCGCCAACGTTTGAAAGCTAACAACGCTATGTTGATTGACACCTCTTCAGATAGTGGTAGTGAGAATGAGTGTGAAATTGAAAGTGACTTACCAACTAACCAAGCAGAGGATGTGTGTGCTGCTAACGATATATTAAGCTTTGACAGCTGTGAACGATGTCACCAATTCCATGCAGACGGAATACTAGAATGTGGACATACAGTACCATGCTCATCTGAGAGTGTGAATGCAGCATTAGCCTCCAGAGGCAAGTTAGTGTTCCACAATGCAATGGTCAATGATGTACCATGCCAATGTTTGCTGGATAGCGGCAGCACCCTTATTGGTCTTCGAAAAGAACTAGTGAGTCCGGGTGATTACACAGGTGACATTGTGAAATGCCGAACCTTTTCGGGTAACGTTGAAATTTACCCTTTGGCAAAAGCCCGTATTGATTCTCCTTTTCTTTCCGGTACCTTTACTTGTGCAATACTTAACAACCCTTGTACAGATTTAATTTTGGGGTGCTTACCTCAACTGAAACAATGTACTAGTGAAGAAATAGTTGCATGGGAGAAATTAAATGCAGCTAAGGCAACAACCAGAGTTGACACTTCAAAACATCATGACCCATTACAAAATGAGACACTACTAATGCTTTTTCCAACCAGCACAGATGACAAAAACACACAAAAACTTATACACCAGCAGAAATCTGATTTTAATGTGTCTCCATACTTAAAATTGTCAAAAGGCAAAGCCAAAATGACCAAGAATGCATCTTGGTTCGTTAGACGTAATAATGGCATTTCAACTACATGTCATATTACTAGTAACCATGAACAGGTGTTACTTGAACAACATCAGTTAGGTGTGCTAAACAATGCACACAAAACACCATGTGCAGGTCATCGTGCATACAGCAATGCCAGGCCAAGTTTTTTCAATAACATAAAATTACTGTGTCATAATCTATTTGCTGGTAATGGCTGTCATCAATTGATACAAAAGTTGAAGGGTAAACATCCTACAGCTGAAATACAACCCTTTACATTGGCACCCAAGCCATTTGATAGAGGAAGGGTCAGTTCTACTACAAGCACACAAACAAATGTGCGAAAACAAGTAATCTGGAACTTGATCAATACAGATTTAGGCTACTTCCATACAAACGAAATGGCAAGGACCATTCAAAGTGGCACATAACCATGGTACATGTTGACTATGAAATATCGATAAACAGACACTTAGAGATATTCCATGTCAACATGCGGAAACCTCACTTTTCAAGACAAGAGACAGAAGTAGTGACAGACGAACAGATTGCACCAACACCAAGTGATCAGACGACAGACATACACAACGCAACTACACTAGTTAGTGAGACTGGCAAATCCGACGAGGGGCATACATGTAGTGAACTTATAGAATACACATGAATAAATCAGAATACTGATGACTGGACAATACACCTACTGAAACTGAGACATGCCTTTGACAGAGTGCGACGCTTCGGTCTCACTGTCAAACCAGCAAAGTCAAATTATGCCTAAAATAAATTCATTTTTGGGTCATGTCATTTCTCAAGTCCAACTGTAGACTGACCTGAAAAGTAGTACCAAAATTATGAATCTGACCATGTCTAACAGAAAGAAACAGGTCAGAAACCTTTTGGGATTAGTAAATTACTCAGAAATTACAAATATATTTTCCAATGTCTTAAAATCTTCTGGAAATGAAATGTGAAAGATGCATTATTAATTCCTGCATTGTCAAAATTGAAGATCCTTTTTTGTAAATATTCCAATCCCTCCGCTTGCCTAATCCTAGGCTCATTTATTATCTTAGGTCATATGCCAGCAGAATCTCCATCACTGCAGTACTAGGCCAATTTTTTTTTTAGGGCATCTTCCATCCGCTTTGCTACGTGAGCAGTAAGATCACACATGCTGAGTCCAAGGATTCCATATCACAGTTGCAACCCTAGGCTTCATCTATACGGTGAGAAGGCTCCATCGAGTTCTGACGGATGTTCACTGCATTGTCCAGACCGACAACTCCCTGATCACGGTCATACATAGTGGTGTGCATCAAAATGACCGGATATTCAGGTGGTCACTAGTTTTACCATCTGGGGTAAAAATACCTGAAATCCAACAGTTAAATGTAGAGTGATGGTTGGTACATGGATATCTGATAATATAAGATGTAAAATAGCTTACATACATATCCACATTATTGGTGTAGTCATGTACCAAAACACTGAACTATCATGTGTCCGTGGACATCAGATTAAGAACTGTGCTGCTATACTTAGATACCACCGTGTGAACTAGGACAGCTCATTTCCAACTAAGCTCCATTCCGGTGTATCATATATATGAACCGCAGAAAACAGTGTCAGAACAGTGCTTAATTACAGACACGAAAAGACAGAGCTACAACACCAGCGAACTCTACACGTGCACTACCGAGAGAACATTAAGATGACTGTGTAATGTATTTCAGATACCCAGGCAAAATGTGTGGTTATATTATGCCTATACAACCATTGCACATACATGAAGGCAACTACTAACCTGTGGAAACCGAATACTATGTATATAAACTTATTGTGATATGTAATATAATATTTTAAGATAGTGATAAATTAGATGTAGGTTAGGAACTATAACAGTTCTCATTTATTTTAATAATGTAGTTAGTACAGTAATTAACCCATTAAAATTAGATTAGAATATTAGTTTAGACATAAGAATAGTTTATTACAAGTTAAATTAAATTTATGATATGAATAGTACCATTTAGATTGTTATATTTCACTTAGTTTCATTGTAGTTAGTTTATTCCATCTTAATGAAACCATACCATCTTTCAAATATTACCATTTATTAGTATCATCATTTTACATCATAATAGATTAAAAAGAGTAGATAAGGTAACATACAGCATTTACACCAGTTAGATTAAGAACATCACTCATATAATTCATTTGTGCATTTAAAAACATTATTTAGCATAGTATTTAGAAAAGTACATAAATTGTGGTCACATAATCCATTTAATTAAGGTACATAACTCACATCACAACAATTGCATTTAAATAGTTAGATTACATCACTTAGATTAGAAAAAAATAAGAAGTAATATAATCATATCATATAATTAACATAACAAATTTAATAAATTTAGGTAACACATTAAATACTTAGTTATAGAATTAGAATGGTATGTTAGAATGTAAAGTTTTCGTTAGTGAAATTGTGTTAGTGTGAATGTGTTGTCTGTAATATAGTTTAGAACTTAAATTACAGTATTTTGGGTTTCGTGACAAGTGAATGTAGTCACGAATTAGTGTTATGCACCTCTTTGTGGCCACATTGAACCAAATTATGACACTCAAAAAACTAACATACATACACATAGAATTTATAAATAGAGGATAGAAATTAGATTAGTAGATTTATTACATCCAAACACACAAACAAACAGAAAAACAAACATATAAATTGCATACACTATTTGTAAATCAAAGACAGATAACTATGGGGCCAGGGGACATAATAGACAACGAAGAACTAAATTAACAGTGAAATAAAGTCTTACGCGCGGAAGCGAAGGAGGTAAAGCCTGTCGCACACACTCTTGTAGAATGGTTGTTAAATATTATATGGGGGACATGAAATAATTCATGTGTTGACCCTAAGAAAGTCAACTTTGTATGGGTAGTAAGTTAATTTACTATGTGAGGGCAGGTCTTATAAGACAACGGTCCGGTTCAGACATACCTCTGATAAATATAATATAGCATGTGAGAAGGGGCTCACGCCAACCAGTCAAGTTTGTGGCGATTGCCAGTAGCCAAGTAAGGCTTTGCTACATTGTGACAATAGTTATTAATAGTCTATTGGAATGCCCAAAGCCAGGTTATCTAGAGTCTTTGACAAAAATTAGAGACACTAATTTTTTGTTTAGGAACCTCTTGCGTCACAACCAATGAGTGAAAGTTGATGACGCAACACAAGAGGGGTGGGTGTGTGTCAAAGACTCGACCGCATCCCCTCCGCCAGGGAGAGCGGTCAACCCTGAAGAGACCAGGAGGAGATACGGTGCCCGAGGCAAGGGCAGGGGAGATGAGGTAATAGGAGAGGGTTAGCCACTCCCTCATGAGACACGCAGGCGGTGTTCAGAGAGTTAGCACTCTAATCACGATAGTACCACACCTCGTGAAGCCATAGCACAGTTGAGTAGACACTCAACAGGCCACGTTTGCCAGCAGAGTGCGATGTGAGGTAACACGCACGAAGGTGAAGGTCACCCCGCGTGGTGGGTAACCACGGGAGAGAGGTTAGGCAGACGGGAGACTGGACTTGAGGCGTTCACATCGTTTAGAATAGCGTTAGGAGTTTTGTGTTCACTAATAGATAGAACTAGCATAGGGTTAGCAGTTTGTGTTAGATAATTCTGTGGCTGTATATTGTGTATTGCATTAGCGACTGTTTACCGCTTGTAAGCGAGCCAACGGCAATAAAATGGACCATACATTTTGCCTCCCACACGACTTGCAAGTTGTCTTGTATGGGTGTGTGAGAAGTACCCGATGAGGCCTGTCAGTTAAGTTGTTGACACAGAGTTTAGTTCACTGAGAAATCTCTGAGCAAGGCAGCAGGCCTACATTCAGCTAGTAGGGATTAGTATCATTCGGCCTTCACCAAATGTGGTCTCTTTCTCTAACAGGTTCCCCTACGTCTATGAGGAAGCTCTACACTGAGTTTGATGGAGGTCAACTCTCATTAAGAAGAACATCAAATGAACATTCACTTTATTTTATAAGATGAATAAATACCCAGAAGAAAGTACAGTCAGCACGGTTTATGCTAGGCCTAGGATCCAGAGGGTCCATACGAAACTGGCTCAATTGAGCAAAACATTATAAGCGATTCATTTACAATAGAGATTCACCCAGGTTGGGTGATACTCATTTCTTCACCACATACCACTGAACACTAGGGAATAGAAAAGACATTTGAACATGGCGTTCTCGTGGAATAATTTAGTACAGTGAAGAAGTACTTTAGAACCGTTTGGTGTGTGACAATCTATGACAGTGGATTAGAAAAAATGTGAGAACTGTGACATTGAAACTTAGTTTCACAGTACAGAGATCCGTACTTATCTGAGTTATAGGGACCTTAGTCTTTATAGTGAGTGACAGATCCATGATTAATGTTAAACAATAATCATTTTCGGAGGATCTTGCATCTAGTCGACCCAGTGGATCCCGGAGAAAGTCAACGTCTAGAAGAAGAGACGCATCAATCGGTGAGGTGTTCTTATGCTAAGCTATCATGCTGTGGCGTACCCTTGCTATGATGATCATCTGACTTGGCTCCTGATCTGCCTCTCTGAATCTACAGACACACTAGAATTCGACATACATTCTACACATTATACACACACACTTCTCACACACATACTCTTTGCTTTAATAAATTATTTTGTATTTATTTGTTAAGGCTAGAGTTGTTGAGTATGTTGTGTTGAGGAAGAGTGAGAGGGGGCATGATTTAGAGGTGAGTGAGAGTAAGAAAGAGGTGTCGACAGACTGACGGAGTTTTGTGGACGGATTCTGGTGGTTTCTCTAGGACAATAATATTGGTGTAATAAAAATGTGGGTGGTGATTCCCCTCACTCCAGGGACGACACTAAAGTAATAAAGGATTACTACGACATTTATTGGGGGATCGAAAACGTGATCTTTGGACAGCGGGATCTCTCGTAAACGTGATCTTTGGACAGTGGGATCTCTCGTAAACGTGATCTTTGGACAGCGGGATCTCTCGTAAACGTGATCTTTGGACAGCGGGATCTCTCGTAAACGGGATCCTTTGACAGCGGGATCTCCTGTAGACGGGATCTTTTGACATCGAGATCTCCGGACAACGGGGTCTTTTGACACGCGATCTTTAGTTAAAGGACGAAGATATTGTTAGAGAGAATCCAGCTAGAGTGAATGTGGATGTGAACCAATGACAGCTTGATTCGCAACTACAAGTTGTTTGCAACGGGAAATGAAACAGCACCGTCGTCTTTGAGAATTCTTGGGTAGACAGAAAATATGTCAAGGTTATTTTGCCAACCAGCGGGATCAAAGAGAGACGGGGATGTTTGTTGAGAAAGAAAAAAAAGGGAAACTACTCTTGTGACATTGGTTGAGAAAAGGGGAGAGAACTTATTCTGAAATGGATAATCTGCCCCTGGAACCATCTGATGTTTTGACATCAAAGGAACGTCACCAAAACAACCCATGGCTCCTGGACAAAAACATGACTTGTTTACAATAGTGTAGCCAAGAAAGTTGACCTGAACTGACGTGTTTTTGTACCGCTGTTAGGAATTCGGAGAGAGCATCTACAGTGTTGATTTAATTAAAGATTAAGTAACATGTGTCTTTATGGCAAATGGTAGATGCCATCCAGGAGTGATGCGGTGATGCGTAAGGTAGTAAATATAGTGTATTTATGCCTGATTAATATAGGCAGTAGCCTTGTTAAAACTAGTAAGGTGATGATTAGCTCTGCTAGTTGAGAATAGAGTAAAGTGATGATTAGCTCGGTTAGTAAGAATAGTGTAGTGGGGTGATATTTGGAGAGATTTAAGAATGGGTTGGGAGATGGGGGAAATGTCCAATAATGGGATCTTCCAGAGGTGTGCCTACTGGGGTTCTGCAGTCTGTCTATTGGTGTTTCCTTGTCTTAATCTGATTCAAATTAAGGTAATGAGCCACTCTAATCCATGACAGAGTTTAGTTCACTGAGAAATCTCTGAGCAAGGCAGCAGGCCTACATTCAGCTAGTAGGGATTAGTATCATTCGGCCTTCACCAAATGTGGCCTCTTTCTCTAACAGGTTCCCCTACGTCTATGAGGAAGCTCTACACTGAGTTTGATGGAGGTCAACTCTCATTAAGAAGAACATCAAATGAACATTCACTTTATTTTATAAGATGAATAAACACCCAGAAGAAAGTACAGTCAGCACGGTTTAAGCTAGGCCTAGGATCCAGAGGGTCCATACGAAACTGGCTCAATTGAGCAAAACATTATAAGCGATTCATTTACAATAGAGATTCACCCAGGTTGGGTGATACTCATTTCTTCACCACTGTGACGAAACGGATAAATATCGTAAGATCTCTGCATAATAGCCCTTTGAAGGGAGTGCGATGCGTTGGTCTCCCTTGAGTTAATATCAATTAATAGGGGATTCCCCATCGAAAAATAGTGCGGGGCGGAGCTATTCTAGTTATTTATGGAAAATCTAGAATGTTCTCCCAAGTGCGTACCTGGTAGAGATCTCTAAGTTCACGCGTGCTTCATGCAGCACGGGGTGGGGAAACTTATCGTGACTCTGGTTTTCTTCATGAATCATGAAAGTCACGCAGCCCGTGTAGGCGAGTGGAAGGCGGACTGACGTTGTCGGAGTCAGTCGCCCACCAGACCTCAGCGTGGAGAGATCATGGCCAGCAGGCTGCAGTAATTTGGATGTCAATAGTCGCGGCCAGAGCGGACATCTGCAGTCAAAGTTTGTGATGTTTCGATCACAGGTTAGTTGAGTACTTATTCTATTATTTAATTGTTGTCGTGATGCCGTGCTGATTCCCGGAATGAATTAATTGCCGTCGTAAAATTGAGTTGTCGCATAGCGTTATCCGTTACAGTTGGCGGTTGCATTTTTAAGTAGGCTTTATCGATCAGCAATGTAATGTGTTACCTGACGGAACAAGCCGTGTTCCACCGCGAGTGGTGTGTAAATAAAATAGGCCGAACGATGTGCGTTACAGTGTGTAGCAGTTACGGGTTTGGTTTATTCATTACGCAGGCAAGGCGACAGTTTGTCCGTCATGACATCAACATGCTAGACGCTGTAAATGATAAGGTATAGCTTATTATTAGAAATGTGTAATGTGCTTCGTGACATTAGAAAGGTAACGTACTTGTTCTATCAGTGATGGTGATTTTTCGAGGAATCAAGGTGAAATCAGCAGTGGTGTATTTGCTGTGTGCAGATAGCAGTGTTATTCCGCGTAAGCCGAATGGCGTTGCATCGGTAGGATAACAATTGATAAGAAGTAGTCAGGATACTATTGTTACTGCTTGTTGTCATGTCCGTACGCCAGGATGACCGTGCGTGTTCCATCTTACGTTTGTCTAGGCAGCGGGAGGTAGGCCGGTACCCCCAACCCGATCGGTAATAGGTCCGACCCAATGCAATCGTGCATATCCGATGGATGAACATACCCGATCGAGGGTGATGCGGCGCTCCGTAATTCGAGGCCGAGGTGTCTAGATAGATCGAGGTTTGAACCTAACCGTTTCTGTCTCTAATATTCTACTCTTCTGGAACCCTGACTCGGTTCATGGAGTACTTGGAGTACTGCCGTGAGGTAGTAGTTGGGTGGGGCATAAACCCCCCCCCCCCCCCCAAAGGTGGAGCCAGAGTTTGGTAGTGGAGTCTGGAGGTTTGCTACATTGGATGACGTGACTTAAGTCGTCACGGGACAAGGTACACGAGACCCACAGTAGCTGTGGGAAAGTGTAGTGGTGGATGGCCACCACAGCTGTGCTCGACCGGCACAGGTATGACTGACCTGCAAGATAGTCAGTGAATACAAGGGCAACTCAGGATCTGGGGCAGGGATCCCAGACCTGACACTATGGCTGTGATATGATTTTGTTATTTAAGTGTAACAAGTCCTGAGTTCTCCTTAGTTAATGCTATAGTAATGAATTATCAGGAGTATAATTCATTATGGACATATAGTTATTAATGTGTGTAATTCATCAGTCCATGGGTGAAGGGATTGATGAATTGATGAGTCTGTCAGGAAGGAGATGTCCGGCTGGACACCTTCTCGATACAGTAATCCCTACACTGAAAGGAAAGTAAGTGTATATGTTGATTGAGGATGGGAGATGAAACCGGATTGGACTGGCACCAGGCGAAGGATGCTTGACAGAGTCATACAGTCGACTCTGGTGCTAGGGGTTATATGTAGCCCAGAAGTGTTACTTGACTGAACAGGTGTGCTATTGCTTTTTCTACCATCATTATGCCTATATATTATAGTGACTAGGTAGTTCTATGATGTGATGATTTCATACTCATGTTGGTAGACATGAGGAATGTCTGAGAGGCAGGTGACAGGGTGGAGATGCTGGTAGTCTTTGTTGTAGTTGAGTACTCACACCAACCTCTCCGTGTTTCAGGATCTGTTATTACTATACAGTAGAAGATTCAAGAGCTGCACCATGAGCTCTATGGGCCCACTCATTCCAGTGCCTATCCAGAAGTTGATTGAGGCTATACTGGGAGTGGTTGTCTGAGTCTGCGAGATCAATGTTGGAAGGAGCTGAGTGCTGAATAAGTCGGTAGGTCTAGGTTAGGACCTCCGTCAAGAGTCCGACGAGTGTCATCCGATCCTGAGAGGATCCAACACTGAAACGTCTGGTGATTCAAGCCAGTGAAGCACTGGTGACATTCAGTCTCTGTGTAAACCTTGGTAATTGCAAGGTAGTGACCTTTCAAGTTGTGCAGAGTGATCATTGTTACCGGTCGCCATGACCTGTGTTATATGCTTCTGGCCCGGCTGGGTTATGGGACACCATGTATCAGTTGATGCTTAAATAGTGTTTTTACATTGGTTAACTTTATGAAGCCAACATGTGGTCCAGTGAACTAGGACATTGATTACAACATTGGTGGAAACACCTGAGTGACATGTTTGTGAAGGTAGGGAGCTACCTCATGCCAACGTGATGAACTGTTGACAGCGTATGCTAGGTTGTGATTACTACCCATGGATCAGGGTAGGTACATGATACTGTGTGAAGATCGATTGTCCAAGGACATGGAACTAAGGTGAAGTGTTTAGTCACCTGATAGACTTTACCAGTGACATTGTGTGTTCGTGTGGAGCAACCGCTTATTGTGTAAGTGACATATCAGTGTGTGGGTCACTGATGAGATAGAAGAGTGACCTGGCTCTTGTGTATTTTGAGACGGCGCTACATGTATTTTTTCTGCAAGTGGGAGACCGCTAATGTTATAGGGTCGGCCCAGACTTCATCAGGAGTGTGACGAGTGAAATAGTACGACAGCAAGGAAGGATCCTTGTTCATCAGTGCAGTGTCAGTCAGGCAGTGGTACTGCGCTTGATCAGCCCTTGCTTGGTTCTCTGGGTGGAGAGGGAACTTTGGAGAGGCAGCAGACCTTGGAGTTCCAGTCCACTGGAGGAGCCTGGGTGAGTCGCTACCACGACTGGACAACCGCACGAGCTATCGTCCGCCTCCATGATGAATACTCATCTGCGTCTTTGATCTTGTACATAGTTCTTCTAGTCTGGCTTTCAGCCATCCTTCTCTGTGTTGTGGTTGACGTAGTTCAGAATTAAATTTTTGTTCCCTTAGCTATGACTTTGTGCAGTGATATGACTGGTGTCTGGTCCGAGCCCCTTGGGGTTTGGAACCCTAGGTGAGGGAGGGAAGGTTAAGCTGTCCCGGCTTGTGTGGGGCCTGGTAGATGTAGAGTGCTATTGAGGTGGTTGGAGCAAAGGCAGGGGATAGTATCTATCGTGGCAAACCAGACCAAGCCCCGGCGGTCTTGTCACAAGATAGAGTGGGGGCTCGTCCGGGATCTTCTCTTTGTTCCGACATCTCGTAGGAATAGGTTATAGTGTCATCTGTCCTATACCTATTGTCTACTTGACGAGTAGGGCTACTGATACCTTTCTCTTCGACGTGGACAGACATTTAGTTAAGTTAGTATAGATACATAGTTACAGTGTTGGTTGGAGTACAGTTAGCATTGTGATTGGGTATTGCATATCTATACTGATACTAAGTTACACTAAGCATGGCTACTCGTACTTTAGATTTAGCTAAGGTGCGGGCATCTGCAACTGAGATGGAATTGAAAGGTGAGGAGTTCAAGGCCTATGTACTGGAAGTAGAGAGAGACTTCAGAGCAGAAGAGAGGGAGAGAAGAAAGTCAGAAATTGAGCTGGAAGCTCGAAAGGTAGCACTTGAAGAGCAAAAGTTGGTGGCAGACCAACAGGCACAAAAACTGGCAGCTGACCTAGAGTCTAAGAAATTAGATGCTAGGAAGTTGGAAATGGAACATGAGTTCCGTATGAAGCAACTTGAGGTAGAGGCTAAATCGGTTGGTGAGTCTGAGGGAGCAGTAGGTGGAGTAGCTTTACCTAGCTCATCAGTAGCCAGCAGACCAGCTTACCATGCTATGAAATGGCCGTTTCCACCATTTGAACCGGACCAAGAGAAGATAGATCAATTCTTAGAGAAGTTCGAGGCAATGTGTAAAGCTATGGGTTTAGAGCCTGAGCGTTGGAATCTTAAGCTTTCACAAGGACTCCGTGGCACCGCGTACGAAGTGTATGCGCGTCTTCCCCCAGGGATGGAAAATGATTATCCAACCCTGAAATCGGCTCTTTTGAAAAGATTCGAAATGACAGCCCATGCTTACAGGCGGAGGTTCAGAACTTCCAAGAGAGAACCAGGTGAGATGTTCTCGGCCTATAGTGTGAGGTTGAACTCATACCTGTTGAAGTGGATGGCATTGGCCAATTTCAAAGAGGATTATGAGAGTCTGAGAGAGTTGATGGTGGTGGATCAAATGAAAATGCAGATGTCCAAGCCTTTAAGGAATTTCTTAGGGGAAAATGGGGCGGAAAGGCTAGACATAGTAAATAAGTTAGCTGAAAGGTATGTGGAAGTCTATGGTGAGACTGGGGATTCCAGTCAGACTGATTCACAGAAAAGGCAGAAGGGGCTTGATCAGAAGCCCAAGACCAAAGGTCCCAAAGAATCATCCAATGTAGCAGATCCTGTGGTAAAAGACTCTGGTAAGAAACCCGATAAGCAAAGCCCTCCCGCCTCCCCAAAACGGAAGTGGAGTAAGAGGTGGTGTAAGCACTGTAAGTCTCCTTCCCATAATACTGTAGATTGTCTGAGGAAGCCAAAGGACTTGCACTTTGGGTGTCTCGCCTCTACTAGAGGTAGACCTAGCGAGACCACACCTAAGGGTCGGGAGAAACCAAAGTCTGAGAAATCACCTGTGATCGAAACGATAGAGGTGAATGGGAAGCAGGTGGAATGTCTATACGATACAGGATTGCAGTTTGAAGCTGTAATCTCGTCCCACCTTGTGAGCCCAGGGCAGCTCACCGGCGAGACAAGAGAATTTCAGCTGGCCATGAGGAGCTCCGTAGCTATGAACTTGCCGATTGCTCGGATTGACATTCGGTGCAGGTACGTTACGGGTAGCATCCAGGCGGCTGTGCTGCCTGATCCTATTTACCCTTTGATCCTCGGTCGTCCGCATGTATTCCTGGGGGACCCCAGGGAACATTGTCTAGTGAGCGCTAGGCAGGCCAGGGCTAAGGATGGAAAAAGGCAGTGTGGTAAGGAAATAGACCATTCTCTTGCGAGGTTAGTGAGCAGTGCTCAAAGTGGGGACCAGACTTTGCGTCCTTACTTACTGGAGGTGTCCCAAAGTTCTGTCCCGCCAACTCCGGGTCAGTTCTATGTAGAAAACCGGTTGCTTTATCGTAGAGCCGGGCAAGGGGATAGCCAGTACGGTCAGATGGTAGTCCCTACTGACTACAGATCCCGCTTGATACATAGAGTGCATACCTTATCCGTAACCGGACATAAGGATGTGGGGACAACAGTCCAGTGTCTTTCCAGCCACTACCACTGGCCTGGAATGACAGGCGACGTGCGGAGATATATCCGGTCGTGCCCAACGTGTTGTCTGGCAGCACCAAAGCACAAGACCAGAAACGGTTTATCTCTGCAGATTGGAGATAGGGTTCTCGCGCTTCTCCCAATCGAGGGGGCGGAATTCGAACTCGGATGGCAGGGCCCTTTTCCTGTGGAGCGGATAATGTCCCGATCCACGTATGAGGTGAAGGTCCGCGGGGAATTGCGTAAGTTCCATTGTACTCTCCTTCAGAATTTGGAGAGGTCCGAGGTAGTTTCTCCACAAGATAGTGCGACTACCATCGCGCTAGATTCGGTTCTGGGTCCAGACGAGGGCGAGGAAGACTCAGTCCTACGCAGTACATCCTGTGGGGAGGGTCTGCGGTCTCCTGAGCGTTCAACCGTAGATAGGGCGAACGGGCTCCGTCGGGTAGAGGCCCATGGTGTTAAGCACACTGGGAATCGAGGTCGGACAGGCGATGTCACATCTGGCACGACGGGATCGTCGGGTGACTCGATACGCCGACAGGCTCACTGTCCTTACTCGCGGGAGAGAAGGCAGGAGCAAGGGTACTCCAGACGAACCTGGAGTAAGCGACCATTCATTTCGGTCGACATCCGCGAACAGTCCACGAAGGTGATGCCTAGTCGGGATAGGAAATATCCTATTGTCGGAAGGGACGAACGAACCTTCAGTAAAGTAACCGATGGCCTGCAACAGGTGGATGCGGAACAGTCCAGTGTAGACCGATCCTGTAAGCCAATCACCAGGCCGTTACGTTTCGGGCCTAATCGCTGGAGATAACGTAGGTTTGAGGCGGTGGTTGGTGATTCAGCATCCATACCATTCTGGTGGATCTCCGCAGGGAAAGTGAATGTTATGGAACGTCTTTTCCTGGGAATCCAATCTTGATAGAGTAGAGGTTCAGAGTTCAGACCGATCTTTGTCTAGTGAGTTCGACCGGGTCGACCATCTTAAGTGGGGGCCTATGTGACGAAACGGATAAATATCGTAAGATCTCTGCATAATAGCCCTTTGAAGGGAGTGCGATGCGTTGGTCTCCCTTGAGTTAATATCAATTAATAGGGGATTCCCCATCGAAAAATAGTGCGGGGCGGAGCTATTCTAGTTATTTATGGAAAATCTAGAATGTTCTCCCAAGTGCGTACCTGGTAGAGATCTCTAAGTTCACGCGTGCTTCATGCAGCACGGGGTGGGGAAACTTATCGTGACTCTGGTTTTCTTCATGAATCATGAAAGTCACGCAGCCCGTGTAGGCGAGTGGAAGGCGGACTGACGTTGTCGGAGTCAGTCGCCCACCAGACCTCAGCGTGGAGAGATCATGGCCAGCAGGCTGCAGTAATTTGGATGTCAATAGTCGCGGCCAGAGCGGACATCTGCAGTCAAAGTTTGTGATGTTTCGATCACAGGTTAGTTGAGTACTTATTCTATTATTTAATTGTTGTCGTGATGCCGTGCTGATTCCCGGAATGAATTAGTTGCCGTCGTAAAATTGAGTTGTCGCATAGCGTTATCCGTTACAGTTGGCGGTTGCATTTTTAAGTAGGCTTTATCGATCAGCAATGTAATGTGTTACCTGACGGAACAAGCCGTGTTCCACCGCGAGTGGTGTGTAAATAAAATAGGCCGAACGATGTGCGTTACAGTGTGTAGCAGTTACGGGTTTGGTTTATTCATTACGCAGGCAAGGCGACAGTTTGTCCGTCATGACATCAACATGCTAGACGCTGTAAATGATAAGGTATAGCTTATTATTAGAAATGTGTAATGTGCTTCGTGACATTAGAAAGGTAACGTACTTGTTCTATCAGTGATGGTGATTTTTCGAGGAATCAAGGTGAAATCAGCAGTGGTGTATTTGCTGTGTGCAGATAGCAGTGTTATTCCGCGTAAGCCGAATGGCGTTGCATCGGTAGGATAACAATTGATAAGAAGTAGTCAGGATACTATTGTTACTGCTTGTTGTCATGTCCGTACGCCAGGATGACCGTGCGTGTTCCATCTTACGTTTGTCTAGGCAGCGGGAGGTAGGCCGGTACCCCCAACCCGATCGGTAATAGGTCCGACCCAATGCAATCGTGCATATCCGATGGATGAACATACCCGATCGAGGGTGATGCGGCGCTCCGTAATTCGAGGCCGAGGTGTCTAGATAGATCGAGGTTTGAACCTAACCGTTTCTGTCTCTAATATTCTACTCTTCTGGAACCCTGACTCGGTTCATGGAGTACTTGGAGTACTGCCGTGAGGTAGTAGTTGGGTGGGGCATAAACCCCCCCCCCCCCCAAAGGTGGAGCCAGAGTTTGGTAGTGGAGTCTGGAGGTTTGCTACATTGGATGACGTGACTTAAGTCGTCACGGGACAAGGTACACGAGACCCACAGTAGCTGTGGGAAAGTGTAGTGGTGGATGGCCACCACAGCTGTGCTCGACCGGCACAGGTATGACTGACCTGCAAGATAGTCAGTGAATACAAGGGCAACTCAGGATCTGGGGCAGGGATCCCAGACCTGACACTATGGCTGTGATATGATTTTGTTATTTAAGTGTAACAAGTCCTGAGTTCTCCTTAGTTAATGCTATAGTAATGAATTATCAGGAGTATAATTCATTATGGACATATAGTTATTAATGTGTGTAATTCATCAGTCCATGGGTGAAGGGATTGATGAATTGATGAGTCTGTCAGGAAGGAGATGTCCGGCTGGACACCTTCTCGATACAGTAATCCCTACACTGAAAGGAAAGTAAGTGTATATGTTGATTGAGGATGGGAGATGAAACCGGATTGGACTGGCACCAGGCGAAGGATGCTTGACAGAGTCATACAGTCGACTCTGGTGCTAGGGGTTATATGTAGCCCAGAAGTGTTACTTGACTGAACAGGTGTGCTATTGCTTTTTCTACCATCATTATGCCTATATATTATAGTGACTAGGTAGTTCTATGATGTGATGATTTCATACTCATGTTGGTAGACATGAGGAATGTCTGAGAGGCAGGTGACAGGGTGGAGATGCTGGTAGTCTTTGTTGTAGTTGAGTACTCACACCAACCTCTCCGTGTTTCAGGATCTGTTATTACTATACAGTAGAAGATTCAAGAGCTGCACCATGAGCTCTATGGGCCCACTCATTCCAGTGCCTATCCAGAAGTTGATTGAGGCTATACTGGGAGTGGTTGTCTGAGTCTGCGAGATCAATGTTGGAAGGAGCTGAGTGCTGAATAAGTCGGTAGGTCTAGGTTAGGACCTCCGTCAAGAGTCCGACGAGTGTCATCCGATCCTGAGAGGATCCAACACTGAAACGTCTGGTGATTCAAGCCAGTGAAGCACTGGTGACATTCAGTCTCTGTGTAAACCTTGGTAATTGCAAGGTAGTGACCTTTCAAGTTGTGCAGAGTGATCATTGTTACCGGTCGCCATGACCTGTGTTATATGCTTCTGGCCCGGCTGGGTTATGGGACACCATGTATCAGTTGATGCTTAAATAGTGTTTTTACATTGGTTAACTTTATGAAGCCAACATGTGGTCCAGTGAACTAGGACATTGATTACAACATTGGTGGAAACACCTGAGTGACATGTTTGTGAAGGTAGGGAGCTACCTCATGCCAACGTGATGAACTGTTGACAGCGTATGCTAGGTTGTGATTACTACCCATGGATCAGGGTAGGTACATGATACTGTGTGAAGATCGATTGTCCAAGGACATGGAACTAAGGTGAAGTGTTTAGTCACCTGATAGACTTTACCAGTGACATTGTGTGTTCGTGTGGAGCAACCGCTTATTGTGTAAGTGACATATCAGTGTGTGGGTCACTGATGAGATAGAAGAGTGACCTGGCTCTTGTGTATTTTGAGACGGCGCTACATGTATTTTTTCTGCAAGTGGGAGACCGCTAATGTTATAGGGTCGGCCCAGACTTCATCAGGAGTGTGACGAGTGAAATAGTACGACAGCAAGGAAGGATCCTTGTTCATCAGTGCAGTGTCAGTCAGGCAGTGGTACTGCGCTTGATCAGCCCTTGCTTGGTTCTCTGGGTGGAGAGGGAACTTTGGAGAGGCAGCAGACCTTGGAGTTCCAGTCCACTGGAGGAGCCTGGGTGAGTCGCTACCACGACTGGACAACCGCACGAGCTATCGTCCGCCTCCATGATGAATACTCATCTGCGTCTTTGATCTTGTACATAGTTCTTCTAGTCTGGCTTTCAGCCATCCTTCTCTGTGTTGTGGTTGACGTAGTTCAGAATTAAATTTTTGTTCCCTTAGCTATGACTTTGTGCAGTGATATGACTGGTGTCTGGTCCGAGCCCCTTGGGGTTTGGAACCCTAGGTGAGGGAGGGAAGGTTAAGCTGTCCCGGCTTGTGTGGGGCCTGGTAGATGTAGAGTGCTATTGAGGTGGTTGGAGCAAAGGCAGGGGATAGTATCTATCGTGGCAAACCAGACCAAGCCCCGGCGGTCTTGTCACAACCACATACCACTGAACACTAGGGAATAGAAAAGACATTTGAACATGGCGTTCTCGTGGAATAATTTAGTACAGTGAAGAAGTACTTTAGAACCGTTTGGTGTGTGACAATCTATGACAGTGGATTAGAAAAAATGTGAGAACTGTGACATTGAAACTTAGTTTCACAGTACAGAGATCCGTACTTATCTGAGTTATAGGGACCTTAGTCTTTATAGTGAGTGACAGATCCATGATTAATGTTAAACAATAATCATTTTCGGAGGATCTTGCATCTAGTCGACCCAGTGGATCCCGGAGAAAGTCAACGTCTAGAAGAAGAGACGCATCAATCGGTGAGGTGTTCTTATGCTAAGCTATCATGCTGTGGCGTACCCTTGCTATGATGATCATCTGACTTGGCTCCTGATCTGCCTCTCTGAATCTACAGACACACTAGAATTCGACATACATTCTACACATTATACACACACACTTCTCACACACATACTCTTTGCTTTAATAAATTATTTTGTATTTATTTGTTAAGGCTAGAGTTGTTGAGTATGTTGTGTTGAGGAAGAGTGAGAGGGGGCATGATCTAGAGGTGAGTGAGAGTAAGAAAGAGGTGTCGACAGACTGACGGAGTTTTGTGGACGGATTCTGGTGGTTTCTCTAGGACAATAATATTGGGGTAATAAAAATGTGGGTGGTGATTCCCCTCACTCCAGGGACGACACTAAAGTAATAAAGGATTACTACGACATTTATTGGGGGATCGAAAACGTGATCTTTGGACAGCGGGATCTCTCGTAAACGTGATCTTTGGACAGTGGGATCTCTCGTAAACGTGATCTTTGGACAGCGGGATCTCTCGTAAACGTGATCTTTGGACAGCGGGATCTCTCGTAAACGGGATCCTTTGACAGCGGGATCTCCTGTAGACGGGATCTTTTGACATCGAGATCTCCGGACAACGGGGTCTTTTGACACGCGATCTTTAGTTAAAGGACGAAGATATTGTTAGAGAGAATCCAGCTAGAGTGAATGTGGATGTGAACCAATGACAGCTTGATTCGCAACTACAAGTTGTTTGCAACGGGAAATGAAACAGCACCGTCGTCTTTGAGAATTCTTGGGTAGACAGAAAATATGTCAAGGTTATTTTGTCAACCAGCGGGATCAAAGAGAGACGGGGATGTTTGTTGAGAAAGAAAAAAAAGGGAAACTACTCTTGTGACATTGGTTGAGAAAAGGGGAGAGAACTTATTCTGAAATGGATAATCTGCCCCTGGAACCATCTGATGTTTTGACATCAAAGGAACGTCACCAAAACAACCCATGGCTCCTGGACAAAAACATGACTTGTTTACAATAGTGTAGCCAAGAAAGTTGACCTGAACTGACGTGTTTTTGTACCGCTGTTAGGAATTCGGAGAGAGCATCTACAGTGTTGATTTAATTAAAGATTAAGTAACATGTGTCTTTATGGCAAATGGTAGATGCCATCCAGGAGTGATGCGGTGATGCGTAAGGTAGTAAATATAGTGTATTTATGCCTGATTAATATAGGCAGTAGCCTTGTTAAAACTAGTAAGGTGATGATTAGCTCTGCTAGTTGAGAATAGAGTAAAGTGATGATTAGCTCGGTTAGTAAGAATAGTGTAGTGGGGTGATATTTGGAGAGATTTAAGAATGGGTTGGGAGATGGGGGAAATGTCCAATAATGGGATCTTCCAGAGGTGTGCCTACTGGGGTTCTGCAGTCTGTCTATTGGTGTTTCCTTGTCTTAATCTGATTCAAATTAAGGTAATGAGCCACTCTAATCCATGACAGAGTTTAGTTCACTGAGAAATCTCTGAGCAAGGCAGCAGGCCTACATTCAGCTAGTAGGGATTAGTATCATTCGGCCTTCACCAAATGTGGTCTCTTTCTCTAACAGGTTCCCCTACGTCTATGAGGAAGCTCTACACTGAGTTTGATGGAGGTCAACTCTCATTAAGAAGAACATCAAATGAACATTCACTTTATTTTATAAGATGAATAAACACCCAGAAGAAAGTACAGTCAGCACGGTTTATGCTAGGCCTAGGATCCAGAGGGTCCATACGAAACTGGCTCAATTGAGCAAAACATTATAAGCGATTCATTTACAATAGAGATTCACCCAGGTTGGGTGATACTCATTTCTTCACCACATACCACTGAACACTAGGGAATAGAAAAGACATTTGAACATGGCGTTCTCGTGGAATAATTTAGTACAGTGAAGAAGTACTTTAGAACCGTTTGGTGTGTGACAATCTATGACAGTGGATTAGAAAAAATGTGAGAACTGTGACATTGAAACTTAGTTTCACAGTACAGAGATCCGTACTTATCTGAGTTATAGGGACCTTAGTCTTTATAGTGAGTGACAGATCCATGATTAATGTTAAACAATAATCATTTTCGGAGGATCTTGCATCTAGTCGACCCAGTGGATCCCGGAGAAAGTCAACGTCTAGAAGAAGAGACGCATCAATCGGTGAGGTGTTCTTATGCTAAGCTATCATGCTGTGGCGTACCCTTGCTATGATGATCATCTGACTTGGCTCCTGATCTGCCTCTCTGAATCTACAGACACACTAGAATTCGACATACATTCTACACATTATACACACACACTTCTCACACACATACTCTTTGCTTTAATAAATTATTTTGTATTTATTTGTTAAGGCTAGAGTTGTTGAGTATGTTGTGTTGAGGAAGAGTGAGAGGGGGCATGATCTAGAGGTGAGTGAGAGTAAGAAAGAGGTGTCGACAGACTGACGGAGTTTTGTTGGCGGAGTCTGGTAGTTTCTCTAGGACAATAATATTGGGTTAATAAAATTGTGGGTGTTGATTCCCCTCACTCCAGGGACGACACTAAAGTAAGAAAGGATAACTTACGACAATTCCATTATACAAACTATCGTCTGTCAGAACGGCAAAGTACCAGTCAGTCAGTCAGTCATCTGGAATAATCCAATACTAATGCTAGTATCCACCTCAGTCCTGTTTTTGTTACTTTAGTTCGGCAGGCGTTGGTCAATCCAGGTGTATTTACTAACCGCTTCATTTAATGAACGGAACCATTGATTAATATTGCAAGTATCGTAAAGACCTAGCGATGTATGCACTATAGTATGACATTTATTTATTCAGTAGCATGTCCTCCGCAGAACTTCGCTCGCATAACAGACGTCCGCAAAACTTCTAGGTCGTAAGCAAGATGTCCCGCGTCCGATAAACCAATCTAGAGATCACCTTACACATCCTGCGCCCATTTTCTCTACCCGGGCATATGCTCCACGATGGTTGTTGTCTCCAAACTGTCATGACGTTTCAAGTGACCGAAATATTTCAACAAGACCAACAACAACAAAGTCAGATACACACATAAACTTGAGATCCCAAACACACGCCCACACACAAAGATGGCTCTCACCCTATACGCAACATCATCATCATGTGTTCTTTCAAGTGACGTTGGCATTCATGTCTGTCCACAGATCTCAGTCCCGGCTGGTCTGGGCGACGACACACCAACATGCCATTGTCTCACTCCATCCACCACCACCTTCCCCTAGTCCGCCCACGTCTCCTCCACCGGACCTGTGCAGTTCTCACGATTATCTCTGCCAGGGAGTTTATTTGACTGCTTAGGTTGAGTGCTACTGCTTATGTAGATACTACTACTCTTGGCTCTTAGTTTATACAGCAAACTCCGTGGCATTCTTCACTCTGATGATATGTCAGGAAACGCCTGCTGGGTACTACGGCATGGTTGAACAACACCTAGCTTTCATGGGCCTTGTGCGATAAGACAACTTCACGCGCCCTGGACAACAGTACTGTCATCTTGACGCGCCACTACTGTACTGTTTCGGTGGCGCTGCGTTGATATCTTTAGAGATGCTTGATCTGTATCTAGTAGGCATCTCGAGTTCTAGTTCTGATGGTCGTTGCGCCTTTACAGTCTACACACGTTAACAGCTTAATCTGACTCAACAATAGCTTGCTGAACAGGATAAACACCGGTGTAGTTTTTATTCACAGTCTATTTTACTAACACGATACATTAGACGCTGTCGAGAACACCATCAATTATTCCATAAACGAGTTCACAAATATACAAAACAATGTCTAAACATCACAGTTCTAAAAGAGCAGCGTAATTTTAGTCATGCTCTGTTAACAAGGGCTAGGTCCAACACTGACCGTAGGCCAAGTCTAACTGATCTTAAAGTGACGTTCTGTGCTGCGCGCAAAACGTCCAGCCTGATTTTACACGCTTTTTTTTTAACCAAATGTCTTGATAGGTCACTTCTCACGGTCTCCTACTGTCGACCGCGCTTGTTACAACAATGCCATGTTCCAAGCCTGTATCAACTGGATTATGGCAATCGCCAGGGCCCCCCTTCCCACCAAGTAAGCAAATATTGCTGCCCCCCGTCTACAATACATATGTATATAATGTTCTACTTTGGTTAGCCTCTTTCAGCCACTCATTTTTAGTCCAAACTATTAATAGTATTCGTCTCAGAAACAACATATTTGTTCTTACAAGATCTTTCTAATTAATCGGCTCATAGTTGTCAATGTGGTTATATGTGAAATAAAAACATAATAGACAACATAAAATTGCCATTTAATGTGGCTGCAACCGATCCAAACTTATTCAACCTGCTGAAAACACGGACCAAAGTCACGTATCAACGTGCTAATAATTGCTGAAAAGAGTTTCCATCATGTTTATCGCAAACCGAAAATACAGTTGCACACGTACAGATGATTGGACTTTTCTTCTTCTTCAGCATTCCAAGCCATTGAGGTTCTTTGCTGCAGATACAAGCCGTCTCCATTCGTCTCTTTGGTTGACCTTTTCTTGCCAGTCGTTGATTCCAAGTGCTTGTAGGTCTGTATATGTATTATCTCTCCACCGTCTTCTTGGTCTACCTCGGGGTCTACGGTCATTTATTTCCTGAGTGTAAGCGAGTTTTGTTTCCCTATTTTATTCCATTCTTTCTATATGCCCTAGCTATTGCAGTCTATTAGCCTTCATGATACCAGTGATTAGCAGGGACTTAAACAGATCATAAATGTCTTTGTTGCTTCTTCTTTTCCACTCTCCACTTCGTGTATTACTAATGGGCCAAAAGATGCGTCTTAAGACTTTGTTCTCAAAGGTTTGTAACAAGGCTTCGTCTCCTTTAGTTGTACTCCAGGTTTCAGAGCCATACAGCACAACTGGTCTGATCAGTGTTTTATATATTGTGATTTTGGTGTTACGAGATAGCACATTTGATTTTAGCAGATGTTGTAGTGCATAGTATATCTTATTTCCAGAGTTGATTCTAGCTTGTATTTCTTCCCTTATTATGTTGAAGCAGTTGAAGATTGTACCCAGGTATTTGTATGTTTCCGTTCTTTTAATGGTCATATTATCTATTTGTATGTGGCCAGAGTTTTTATCTGTTCCTTCTCTTGAAATTACCATATATTCTGTCTTATCTTGGTTGATAACCAGCCCCATTTCTTGAGCTTTTTCCTTTAAGTGAGTCAATATTTTTGATGTATTTTGTTCATTTCTCCCTATGATATCTATATCATCTGCATAATTAAGCAGTCTGGATGTTCCTCTAATAACACAATCCTCCTTCCTTACAACTTTCCCTAGAGCCAGATTGAAAAGGAGCGGCGATAGTGCATCACCCTGTTTCAAGCCAGATGTTACTTGGAAAGGGTCTGATTTCCTGCCTTTATATGTCTGTCTATGCATTATTTCTAAAGGTTTATTATGGTATAACACAGATGCATTGATGTTGTACATCTAGGTCCTGTCTGATCCACACCGTGACACAAGAGTGCATTCGTGTGTTCTTTTCTAGCATTATAATAAGGGTTACGGGTTGCAATATTGCAATTATTTACGGGTTGACCCAATGTCCAGATTTAAATATAACGCGAAAAATGCTCGCCTCGTACAGGCCGACAATTACTGATTTGAATTAATTTGCAGCACACCAATCGCTGGAGGACACATAGATTGGTCGCAACTCAACAAATTCAGGGGGGGGGGGGGGGGGTTGCAGGTTTAGAGTTAAAAAGGCATAACATACTAACTTAATTTCGAGGACGTAATGGAATCTCTGATACTTGAAGATGAAGGACGGAGGGAGGGAATTAGGGACATCCAACAGAACTTTAAATATAAGAAGAGACCAGGTTTTGCGACGTCGTGTTCCATGCTAAGTCTTCGTAGACTTAGATGGACAGAACATGTTAGGAGGATGGATAATGATACAATACCAAAGGACATGTTTTTTGGTGAATTACAGATGGGTAAGAGATCTTGTGGGTGGCCTTTACTAGGATACAAAGATGTGTTTGAATAACGAAGACAACAAACCATAATTTGTACGATTTATTGCCTGGCATATTTCGCTGCATCTCATCAGGTACATACTGCAGAAGTCACACAACGTCGAGTAAAATAATAGATACGTCTTTCAAGCTGAAATATACACATGTTCTCACAGCAATATCAGTTGTTTACCATACATACATTGGCACCTTGCCGTCTTGACAGACGATAGTTTGTGCTTAAAAAAAGGCATAATAACCTTTATCTATGTCGGTAGCGAATGTGACTGATAAGGCCGGCCAATTTGCGCTGTAAATGTCCGTTCACAGTGGGTGCATGTTAACACGTGGTCATTTCCACCATCATGCACCATCTTACGTCTCATACGCTCGTTATGTGACTTATCTGCAATAATTTTCTCCTTTGTCTTTATTCTATTTCTGATGTTTGCCCTCCATGCAACACGTTCAGCGGCGACTTGCTCACAATGTGCATTATCAATGACTGTATCAATCATGTCCCGCATACACACATCTTCGTATCGTAGTAGAGGCCGACCCTGAGATCTCTTACCCATCTGTAATTCACCAAAAAAGATGTTCTTTGGTATTCTACCATCATCCATCCTCCTAAGATGTCCTATCCATCTAAGTCTACGAAGACTGAGCATAGAATAAACCGCCACACAACCTGATCTTTCCAATACTTCAGTATTTGTGATTTTGTCTTGCCACTTAATACCAAGAATTCTTCGCAGACACCGCATATGAAAGCTGTTTAAACGTTTCACTTGGTGTGAGTAAGTTGTCCAGGTTTCACCGCCATAAAGAAGAGTACTAAGGACACAGGCTTGATAGACAAGGACTTTTGTTTTGGTAGTAAGCTTCCTGCTCTCCCAGACTCTTTTTCTTAACCTGTTCATTGTTGTTGCTGCTTTACCAATCCTGATGTTGATTTCCTGATCTAGGGATAATCCTAGATATCCTAGATGATCCTAGATATGTAAAATGGTCTACCATCTCTAGTTCGGCGTCGTCAATAAAGATTGATGGTACCCCATGTGCACCTTGTGACATAATCTGTGTCTTCATGTTGCTAATTGTTAAATCAAATTCAGAACAAGCATTGCAGAATGCAGATAGTAGACATTGCAATTCTTCCTCAGAGTGGGTCGTAACTGCAGCATCATCTGCAAAAAGCAACTCTCTGATCAGTACCCTCCTAATTTTGTTCTTGGCCTTTAATCTCTGAGCATTGTAGAAGCCGCCATCTGAGCGTGAGTGAATGTATATACCGTCATCCTGATCACGATAGGCATATTTCAGTAGAAGTGAGAAGTATATTCCAAAGAGGTTGGGAGCTAGTACACAACCTTGCTTAACTCCACTCTTGATTTCGAACTCTTCAGAAGTTGCACCATCAAACCTGATTATACCCTTCATGCCTGTGTGGAACGATTCCACAATGGACTGAAGAGTTGGTGCGCAGCCAATCTTCTTTAGTGCCTTGAACAGACCCTCACGACTGACCAAATCAAATGCCTTTGTGAGGTCGATGAAGGCAATAAGCAGTGGTTGATTCTGTTCACGGCATTTTCTTGCATTTGTCGCAATGAGAATATCATATCAATGGTAGACCAGTTCTGTCGAAAGCCACACTGTGATTCGGGGTAGTCTTGATCTCCTAGGACTTGAAGTCTGCGCAGGACAATTGTGGCAAATACTTTTCCAACAATACACAGAAGTGAGATACCTCTATAGTTGTTACAGTCGCTCCGATCGCCCTTGTTCTTGTACAGTGTTATGATGCTTGATTCTTTGAAATCCTGTGGGACTTGTCCTTCTCGCCAGCATAGCTCTATTAGCTGGTGGATCTGTAGAGTGAGTGTGTCTTGCCCACTCCTGATAACCTCTATTGGAATCTCATCCTTTCCTGGAGCCTTGCCACATGCAAGTTCATTTATAGGACACTTAACTTCTGTTATGATGGGAAGTGTGTCCAGGTTGTCAAGAGTTGGTAGAGCCTCTATGGCGTTGAGGGCATCATCCGCTAGTTTGGTCTCACTTGAGTAAAGCTCCAGTGCTCTACCCATCTGCCCATCTGGTGTTTTTATCAGTGATGATTTGTCCAGTCAAGGTTTTCAATGGTGCACTTCTTTTGATCACTGGACCACAGGCTCTCTTTATTAGTTGTTTACCATGGTAGCTTTGAATGGACTATCATGTCTTTCTGTTTGCACACCATTGGCATATGTAGATTACTCATTATGGCTTCTGCAAACATTAACAACTGACTATGTTGTGTATGAAATAACACGTGAAAAGCGCTGTCTCTATCAATTACATGACCGGTTTCCAAGACATGACACAAAGATGTGTGTAAGCGGGACATGATTGATACAGGCATTGATAATGCACATTGGGAGCACGTCGCCGCTGAACGTGTTGCATGGAGGGCAACTATCAGAAATGGAATAAAGACAAAGGAGAAAATGATTGCAGATAAAGCACACACAGAGCGTATGCGACGTGAGATGTTGCATGATGGTGGGAATGATCATGTGTTCCCATGCATCAACTGTGGACGAACATTTACAGCGCGAATTGGTCTGATCAGTGACATTCGTTCCCGCCATGGGTTGTAATTATTATTAAGCCTTTTTGAAGCACAGTGTACAAACAGTGTACACGATACACAGTGTATCGTCTGTCAAGGTGGCAAGGTGCCAACGATAAGAAGAGGAATAGAATAACTACATATTAACCCTTGTGGATATCTGCTTTCCCGTAGAGAAGAGAGTGGCACATGCATTAATCACCATTTTAATTTGTTTGAGATTTTCACCTCAGATAGTTTAGTTTAGTTTAGTTTAGTTTAGTTTAGTTTTTTGATCACCATCACTGCACACAGTTTAACCCATAAGTGCTCCGTTTTCCTCCTAACTCAAACCTGAGTCTGGAGAAACTCAGCTCAATGCACGAACTTCGTTGCATCGGCGAGGATCCTGAAATACTTTGGGTAGATTTTTAACTTGAAATTGTGCCCGGGCAGCGCCGTTAGGCTACTCTTTTTCGATTTCCAACTGCCAAGGGATTGTTTACGTGCGCAACAATACACACGGGCGTCCGATCTCACTACCCAGAGACCAGGGGAAATTTTATTACTGGAAGTCCAGGTGGATTTTTTTAATAAATCCCGGTCCTCACCGGGGCCTGAACCAGGGGCCTCCAGCACTCGAGGCAGACACCATACCTCGAGACCACTCAGCCCCCTAAGAACCTTGAGTCTGGCGCCGTAGACCACTCGGCCATGCTGACACACAGATAAGGACAGATATTGGATCCCAAATCAGAGGGAAATTAATGGAGGAGATTTTCAGAATCTTACATGAGAGGCACATACATTGTTCACCTTATCAACCTCAAAAGGTTCACCAGATATATACGTTTCATGAACCCCTAAATACTATTCTGAGGAAATTAGCTCAGTTATAACCTGAAAAATGGCAGCTCTGTTTACATACATAGAGGTACCTCTTTAATTTACAGACCTATCACCTGTGACTTTTGTTGTTTGGACGAACAAACAAAGGACTTCTAGAAACATTATTGCGAACTTTGATTGATAAACAGACAGTTGAGATTGTCATAACAGCATTAACCTATATGGAAGAGCTGAATAGAAAGCGTCTTCTTCTTTCGTTCGCTTGAAATGTGTCTGTATCTGCAATGTTGTCTCATGTGTTACAATCATCTGCATTCAACATAATCAGCTAGAAATCACATTTGCTTACAGACATTGTTTCTCACTGTGAATTTAAGATCTCAGAACAAACATTAAGTACAAGTAATTAAAGGCCATATTTATTCGCCTTGAGTAGCAGTGGGTTTACGATGCTAGTCTCATATCTTTATAGACTAATCGAAATTCCATGCATGAGGCAGTCCATATCACCAAAGCCATCTTTACATCACAGATGATTTCCTCGTACTAATATTAGATGGGTCCATCTAGAAGCAAGGGTAAGTTAAATAAAAAAAAGGTCGTCAGGCAAGTATATTATCCACGTAAATATATAGGATATATAGGTGATCGAGTGAAATGGCGAATCATGACCGCCCACGCTTTCCGGCATGGCACATGATTGATTGATTGAAATATATAGGAACTGTCGTTACGTGTCGGATATTCCCGATGACAGTGGTCTTCCTAAACCATAATTAGACTATTGTGACGTATATTTTATATAGTTCATGATTCTTGTAAGGAATATAAAATAATAGTCAATACAAAGTAATGCAGCTTTACAGAACACAATAAAAAATATATAGGACGTTGTGGCGACTAGCCTTCATCAGCAATCAAATACATACACAAAACATAACATACAATCACGGAGAAGACACTCCAGTGACTACAACTACAACACATATAACGTTTGACAGGAGGGACAGTACACCTACTTGCAGCTGTAAACATAGTTAAAATACGTATACAATTAGTGGAAATGCGGTAAAGCTGTGGAAATGTAAATAATATAAAATAACAAAAGTAATGCAGCTTTACAGCATGCAATTATGAAAAACACAGGGTGTTCTACGATACTAATCACAAATCGCCCTTTGCCTTCTTTAAGTTCTTAAAGAAGGTGATGTGCAAGACATGTACTGGGACTGGGCATCTGCGGACAGCCATAAATATTATTATCAAACCAGGTCATTGTGAACACGGCACATACGCTGTGGCTGAGATTAGGCCTACGCTGGCAATTATTCCAACCGGGGTATTTGACATTTCACTGTCAACAGATTCTCACTCAAGGCAAAAATGAACTCCTATACTAAGGACCGGGTACTCATCGGATGACAGATGAAGTAAGAAAGAAGTCGGTATTTTAGCAGACAACACGCAAATCTTGATATATATCTGGAACAAACACGTATTGTTTGTTAAATCGATAGCATAACTTACCAAGAAAACTGTTGAACACTTAATGATTACAAGCAAAAATAACTAGAGAACATAGAAAGAAATATATCATACCTGGTCGGTCTTGTGGAATCCTAAAGAACAGACACGTCACAACGGATATTCCCGCTGATATTATAAATAAAATCCAGGCTATGGTTTGAATGGAACTTTGTTTATTTAGCAGGTCTATAACCGCATGTTGATAGAGTTAGACATGTCAACATGGTGGATTTGCTGCAGACCTACAAATTGATGGGAAAGACATTAGACTTATAAAAAAACATATATTGGAAACAACAAGCTGCCATAAGGATTGATAATGAAGTGGGACAGTATCAGCCAATTAAAAGAGATGTTAGGCAGGGATGTGTGATGTCTCCAGATCTCTTTTCCCTATTCAGTGAAAACAATTTCAGAAATGTAGAGGATATAAATGGAATCAGCACTGGAGGACGAAACATCAATAACATTAGATATGCAGATGATACAGTATTAATTGCAGACAATGCGCAGGACCTGCAACAATTAGTAGATGCGGTTGTTGTACACAGTGAGCAACTAGGGTTAGAATTAAATTGTAAAAAGACTCAAGTTATGGTCGTCACTAGGAAGAAAGAAGTGCCACAATGTAATATACAAGTAAATGGAAATATTCTTCAACAAGTGAATCGGTACAATTATCTCGGAACAGTCATAACATCTGATGGGAGATGCCTTGAAGAGATTAGAACAAGAATCGCCATGGCGAAAGTAGCCTTTGGCAAGATGAAAAACATTCTGACCAATAAAAAGATGTCAATTGAAACGAGAAAAAGAGTGTTGAGGGGATACATAGAACCTGTTCTTTTGTGTGGATGTGAAACTTGGACAATGAGCAGTCAAGCTGAAAAAAATCTGATGGCGGCAGAAATGTGATTTCTGTGGAAAATGCAAAGAATACCATGGACAGACAGAAAAACCAATGACCAAGTACTACAGGAGACAAATGAACATCGTAAACTGATTAGAGAAATTAGACGTAGACAGTCAAAATGTTTTGGACATGTTATGAGAAGAAATGGATTGGAGAACTTGGTGACAACTAGCAAGATCGAAGGGAACAGACCAAGAGGAAGACCGAGAGGAAAATACCTGGATGGCTTGGCCACATGGCATGGTCGAGACAGGAACACTGAGCTGATCCACGACACTGGTGATCGAGTGAAATGGCGAGTCATGACCGTCCACGCTTTCCGGCATGGCACATGATTGATTGATTGAACGGCATGTAAACAAGTGAACAAGTTTCTGGACAGTGTGGTCACATAGGATGGAAGACTAGATAGAGAAATAGGAATGAGAATATAGAAAGCAAACATCAACAACCATCAAATTGCACATATTCTAAAACATCCAAATATCAACATGCATACACACAAGAAGCTGGCGGACACTTTATTTGTACCAACTCTGTGTTATCAACGCCAGGCACGGACAGCCCTTGAAACATACAGGCGTAACATTACATCATGTGAGATGTGATGCGAAAGAAACGCAACTGAAAAAAAAAACAAGAATACATCAACAAAATCAAAACAAAAATAAAAATGACAACTAAGTATACTATCACTGACTTTATTGAAGACCATTCATTCATTCATTCATTCAGTAGCATGTCTTTTGCAGAACCTCTCTCCCATAACAACCTTCCGGAAAACTTCTCAATCACAAACAAGATGTCCCGCGTCCGATACATCCATCTGAAGGTCATCCGCCACATCCTGCACCCATCTTCTCTTTGGTCTTCCTCTTCCTCTCTTCCCAGGCATATACCCCTCCATTATTGTTCTCTCCAAACTTTCGTGACGTTTCAAGTACCAAAATATATCAATGTAATTTGTTTGATCGTCTTTAATAGCCAGCCTTCTTCAATATTCAGCTCTTGAAGTATGGATGCATTTGTTCTTTTCTTTACCCAAGATATTCTTAGAACTCGTCTATAACATTTATATTCAAAGGCATTTATGCGCTGTTTAGCTTGTTTAGTAAGTGTCCATGTCTCACAGGCGTATGTTGCAATGGGAAAGATGCAGGATTGGCTATGGGAACCCGATGGTAAATAGGGGGAATTTTGTGAATAGTGTAGTGATGGGATGAGACGAGATGGGACAGGTGTAAATTACAATTGGATGGGACAGAAAAACATGTCCCATGGACGGGACGGGATGGGATGGGACATGCATAAATTATCACACAATGTAAATTATGTCCCATGGACAACCCTGGAAATATACATGCTCTTAAAAATCTAATCTTTGTATTTCTATGTATCCCATTCCATAATTTATTCAGTTGCTTTAATCTCTGAAGAGCAATTGATGGTCGTCGTTTAATTTCTTTCACTGCCTCACCATTGTTGGTAATCAATAACCCAAGATATTCGGAATTTTCCAGCACCTCCAATCTTTCCTCGTTAACACATATTTCTTTCTCCATACTAGTTTTATCTATATGCATTACCTTTGTTTTTACCATGTTAAGATATAAGTTGTGATTTTCACTATTTCTTTTGGTTGAGGTTATTAGGTTTACAATACCATCCTATGATGTGGATAGTAATACTGTATCATCAGCATACCGAATCTCGGGTATTTCATGACCACCGATATTTAGGGAATCGTAGACAAAGACAAAGAAAACAAACAGATAACACAAACTAAATTTATCCGACGAACAGAGCGGAACCAATAAAACGAGTATGAACTAGGACTAACAGTCCACACAACCACAGCTTTCCACAATAACCACCGCTGAGGAAGCAGGTTAGACGAGACCGAATTTAGAATTTTTTGGGGAAATTGGAATTGGAATTAGGGAATCGTATTGCTCCAAATAGAACAAAAAGGATTAAATTGTTCGGACACTTGGTTAGAATTGAACAAGATCAACCAGCGGCCAGAGTGTTCTACGCGGGAACATGGGGATGCAAGGAAAGAGGACGACCCATTCATTGTTGGGTGGATGAAGTAAAATAGTCATTGAAGTCAGTTACTACAAGCTACAAGATAAGAAAAATATATACAATACACCTGCCGCCTCTCTGTGACGCTTCACGATAAAAGGTATGGGACAAAATAAGTAGAGAAAGATATCTTTTCCGATCTTAGCCGGCTCCCTGGCCAAGGTGTTAACGACATTAATCCCGTATATCCACGTGGGGAAAACAGCAGCTGTGAGAATCGGCAGCGGTTCGCGCCGCGCTGTTAAATTAGAGGGGTATGTGAGCAGGTCGTTCAGAAAGAAATAGCAAACTACTGAACGTACAATTTGTCGAATACATCAACAGCAGCTGTAAAATGCTGGTGTTGACTGCAACGTCCTGTAAGGGATACGCAACATGAAAAATAGATATCTTTTGTCTATGTTGTATATTTTGGATGTATAACATTCGTACAGTAGATACTTATATTATCTGCTGTAGTAAAGTAGATAGCACTATTGTCTGCTGTAGTAGAGTGGCTAGCGCTTTTGCCTGCTGGCCGTATGTTTATCTGTTCACAACCCATTCCACGATGGCATGTTGTATTTCATTATACCGTTCTACCATGTCGAACCAACCTGAAATTCGTGAAAATGAATTTTCTGGAAAATAAAGGCGCCCGTCGAAATGGTGAATTCCTTTGACATGGAGCTCCGAGATTCTATACAAAATTGACATAAGACCATGCAATAAATGTGCATCATGATGTGGAGAATTGTCATTAACCATTTACTTGTTTCTCTAGACTCAGTGCGCATCATGGCCTGAGGAGGAGTCCCTTACTCACTTAGTTTACCTAGTCTGCATGGATTGTGACAGTTACAATCCTTATCCTTCGATTTCTGTTGAGAGGGACTGGGGAATTTAAGTCTATCCCGAGCACGGTGTCGTTTACTCTCATCGTACTCAAAATCATATACTTGTTCATCAACTTCTGTTGGTATATTATTATTAATCACATTTATTTAAGCATTATCACAAACATTTACTAAAATACAAAGTGTAGATTAACAATGGAAAATGCCAAGGAACTCATTTCATCAAACAAGCGAAGCGATAATACCGTCAATGAAACACAAAACAAAAACAACTAATACGAAGTAAAATACTGGAATAATTTACGGTTGATAGGAAACAGAAAACAAAATAAAGATAACAAACATAATATATATGATGAGATGAAAGAAGAAATAGAAGATACATTGCATAACGGTAAAATAAATTCGGTGAAATGATCAATGCACATAAATGCGCAGAAACATCAGTCAGGAGACCGGAAGAAAACCGGTATAAATATAAGACGTTTGAAATTTAAAAAGCAAAAAAAAAAAAAAAAAACAACAACAACAATAACAATAGTGTATTAATGGAGGAGGGTGATATAATAAAGAGGTGAATTGAATACATTAAAATGATGGAGGAGGAGACCTTTGAAGGTCCACCTATTCCTAAAGAAATCGCTGACACTGTCACACATATCAAATGAAAAGAAGAGACGGGCCGAATGGAATTAAATTCATCATCATCATCAAGTGCCGTGCCAGCTGGCGTAGGCGTTCATGGCTCTCCATAGATCTCGGTCTTTGGTTTTCTGGATCAACTCTGTTGCTGATATTCCTCCATGCCATCGTCTCAATCCATCCAGCATCACTTCTCTTGGTCTACCTCTGCCTCTCTTCCCCTCGATCTTTCCAGTTGTTACGATGTTCTCCAATGCCTCTCTTCTCATCACATGACCAAAGAAAGATGTTTGTCTCTGTCTTATTGTTGTATATAATGTTCTAGTTTCATTAGCCTGTTTCAGGCAGTCGTCGTTAGTTACTCTGGCAGTCCAAGGAATTCGCAACATTCGTCTCAGGAACCACATCTCTGTTGCTTCTAATTTCTTCTTAATTTGTTCATTTACATTCCAAGATTCACTGCCATACAGCAAAACTGGTTCTACATAGCATTTCAGCACTCTCTTTCTTACATTCAGTGACAGTGACTTATTGCATAAGATACTCTTCATTTTATGAAATGCGGCTTTTGCCTGCCCTATTCTGCTCCTAATCTCTGTTGTACATCTTCCATCTGATGTTATAAATGCCCCTAGGTATCTAAAATTATCAACTTGGTTAAGGATTTTCCCTTCTATTTCTATGTCACATTTTGGTGTCACCATTTTCTTTGATATTACCATTGTTACTGTTTTCTTGATATTCAAGTTGAGTCCTTTCCTTGCACTCTCTGTTACTACAACGTCTAATAATTGTTGTAGGTCTGTTGAATTATCCGCCACCAATACTGTGTCATCTGCATAGCGTATATTATTTATATTATAACCTCCAACTAGTAACTACCCTCTTTATTTCCCATTTTAATTGCTGCTACTTGGTTCCAGTAAATATTCTTTATTATTCTTAAATCTTTTCCATCAGTGTTGATATCTTCCAACATTTTAATCAGTTCATCATGTTTTACTTTATCAAATGCCTTAGTATAATCTATGAAGCACAAATATATGTCCCTCTGTTTCTCTATTGACCTTTCTATTAGTGTCCGCAATGTATAAATTGCATTGTTTGTGCCCTTTCCTTCCATAAATCCATACTGTTCTTCACTAATTTCCATTTTTATTTTCTTTTTGGTTCTTCTCATTATGATTCTGAGTAGAAGCTTAGTGATATGGTTTATAAGGTTAATTGTACGAAAATCTTCACAATCAATTGCTCCTGGTCTTTTTGGTATAGCTATAAATACAGATTTCAGCATATCACTGGGTAAATATCCACTGCTGTAAATATCATTCAACATTTTGGTTAATATATCTACTCCAAATTCTCCCAATACTTCTAATTCTTCTATTGTGATTTCATCTGGCCCAGCTGTTTTTCCTTTCTTCATACGTTTCATAGCGTCAGCGACTTCTTCTTTCAGAATAGGTGGACCTTCTAAGTTACTATCTTCTGTTAATTCTGCCCTTTCTCCTTCATATAATTCTCTTATATACTCATTCCACCTCTTCATTATAGCATCTTCCTCTAATATTATCTTTCCTGTTTTTGATTTCAAACACCCTGTATTTATTCTTATTTTTTTTACTGTGAGCTCACTGATTTGTCTGTGCATATTTTTTGTTTATGTTTTGCCATGAAGTCTTGGGAAGATAATGTGGTGGTTTCCCCTTGCCTTCCACATTCACATGGTGGTCTTTTTACCTCTGCTTTTGACAGCCATTTCCGACTGCAAGGACAAGTGAGTGCCCTGCTCTGCTCAGCTGCAGAGTTGTCCACTTATTCCGGTGGATACTCGGTCCCCAGAGCTGTGTTAGCCACACCGTAGTGTGTTTCCATCCTCTACCGCGTGGAGGTGCAGTTGGGATTTTCCCTTCATAAAGTTATGGTCTCTGACCAAAACTCTCCAGTACTTTTCTTTAACATAATATTAACAGCTGTATTAGGCAACCTTTACCATAATATTAACAGCTGTATTAGTCAACCTTTATCATAACATTAACAGCTGTATTAGGCAACCTTTATCATAACATTAACAGCTGTATTAGTCAACCTTTATCATAATATTTACAGCTGTATTAGGCAACCTTTACCATAATATTAACAGCTGTATTAGTCAACCTTTATCATAATATTTACAGCCGTATTAGGCAACCTCTGTCATAATATTTACAGCCGTATTAGGCAACCTCTGTCATAATATTTACAGCTGTATTAGGTAACATCTTTCACAATACTTGTATCCAAGTCTCTGAACATTTCTAAAACATGTCAGTTCAACAATGCTAACATAATGTTTATGCTCTAGTGAGAACATGTCTCTCACAGTAATCCACATGTGGATGAAACTGTAGAGCAGCCATTTACTGGTTATTGTCTCAACACTAGAGAGGAATGTTCTGGTGGCGGCAGAGATGTAGTTTTATAGCTGAATGATGAGATCACCATGGACAGATAAAAAGAGTAATAAAGATATTAAATTAGAGGTATTGAAACTAGGAGAATGGGGAATATAAATATTAACTAAACTGTTCAATCATATTTACAACAGTGGATATATACCCCATGGTATGCTGACGTCTGTATGTTTAGCTCTCACACCACGCCTATCACTGACTGCTGATGTGTTTGTGTTCTATGGTCTGTTCATGTTGTTTGTTTTTCCTGTTGATGTGCCTCATCTAGGGTGTGTTGTTAGTTGATTTATCGTCACACCATGACCGTAGTGTGAGTTACCTTGCATTATCACTTCATTTTCATGTCCCTACATAGGTATAAGATTGTTTAGGCGATATTATGGCAAAGAACGCACAGAAACAAGAAGACAACGAAGAAGAAACATACTGAAATTGTAAAATATGTGACCACCGAATACATCTGGCTTATAAATAGCTTTATGTCGTGGAAAATGAAATAATGTGTCCATATTACACGGTAGATTGGATTGGAAAGAACATTGATTTAAGGCAGGTAGTGGACAAGGTGGCAGCGCTTGAGAAGCACGAAGATGGACACAGGGCATTGCAGACATTGTTTGGTTAAGTCTGTGACTCAGTGTATTAGATGTCGACAAGCATTTCATTAGGATCGCATTCCCTAGTCATTGACTGTCCCCAGGCTTGCTAGAAGACAGCAGGTTTGTGCCTCTCTTCGCGTGGTCCCTATCCCTTGTGCTCTCACCTATAGCTAATTAAATGTGGACAAATATCGTGTGGTCACTAGAACACTCAAATTCCTCTACCACTTCAACGTGGAGAAACAACACATCGGCACTATAACTTAGATAAAAGTCAGCAACATTGATTACATCAGACAGCAATCTTTATTATCCCCGCAGAGAACCAGTGATATCACTGAGTATACATTAACTGTTTATCCTGTGTGATATACGTTCACCAATCACAGACAATCAACACAATGTAGGCTTATGGTAATTCATTATGGTGTCATTGTAGTCAACTAAGACATAGTCTGGTACGTTTTTGCACAATTGTCTATATCCCTACCAAGCCCAAACAGCTGGTTGAATGTGTGGCGGTATTTGGTGCTCATCTTGTAGTAGAGCAGGATGTTCACGCTGGAGTTGAGCGCCTGGAATGTGAAGGCAAACGACCAGGCCATGAAGAATGCGTTCAGCTGTGACCCGAGGATGCTAAACTCGGGTCTGAAGAAAGAACTCATGGATATGATGACACCCGGGGTGTAGCAGACGATGAGAACAATGGCGATCATCACAACCATGGAGACAGTTTTCCTGTCTCGGGTAGAAACAGACTCGGACCGAATCTTGTCCATATTTGCTTGTTGTCGCCATTTGGATTTGTGTTTGAGTTGAAACACAAGAACGACCGTAAATAATATCACAGCAACGAAAGAAACAGAGCCCAGGATGGAGTAGAGAAAGAACACCAAACCTTCCATGCTCTTCCTGTTAGCAGTGAAAGCCAGCCCCAGCAATGTCTTGTTTCTTGGCAGGTAGAACTTCCAATCTATATACGACGTCTGGTACTCGGGAACAAACGACAGTATTATGCTCAAATAAATGAAACATATCACCACTGTTGTCACTCTGGGGGTAATGATTCGTTTAATCTTCATCGGGAACGTTATACAGAGACATCTTTCCGCCGTAACAAATACAGTAATCCAGCCTGTAATTCGGACAAACCCGATGTGAGGAATCCCCGCGGTCAAGTGCAGGATTTCTAGTGGCAGTATGACAATGTCGGAGTTGACAAACAGAGGATTGACGCACAGACTGAACCACAGCATGGCCAGCAGGCTACACAGGTCGGATAAAGCCAGGCCGAAGAAGCTGATGTTCATGGTGTTATCGAAACCTTGTTTAAAGAAAACGATAATATTGATTATATTTGTCACTAAACCACACAGAGCTACTGAGGAATTGATGATATTATGGTTAATGATCATAAACAACCTCATCTGCTCATCGCTGATGATCTGCCTCCCGTCGTGTGTGTGGGTATTAATTCCGTCACTAAATATCGTCTCTGTGCTCATCCACAGGACCATGTCGATTTAGCTCTAGCTCTAGTGTTTAACTTGAGAGCTGATCTGCCGAGACAAGAGTGCAAAGACAAATCAGACAGATCCTGTTGTTGCGGCAAGAGATCCCCCAAGGAAGATTTCTTTCATCAACACTTTTCCTAGAATATATAAATGGCATTACAGAAAATGTCCCTGCCAGAGCACACACATCCATTTATGCAGACGACTTAGCCATGTGGACATTTGAAGGATATAATCATACAGCTAACAACAGGATTCCGCAAGCCCTATTAGTAAAGGGAAGTCAAACACATTGCTTATGAAGATTAGTGAGGAGAAAACAACATGGCTAGTAAAGATTAGTGAGGAGAAACACACATGCATGGTTTTGTAAATTTCAAGTTAATGACAACAAACTAAGTTATCGATGAATCGCATTATAGTGTGTCAGAAAGACAGTCCAAATTATATAAGTATCAGCTTTGATCCAAAATATCTAGGTGTCACCTTTGTTCGGCATCTACATGTAAAACGCAGGTTGAGACACATCGAAAAAGAATCGATGTATTTCTGTATACAATATGAAGGGGGCTGCGTGGTCTCGAGGTATGGTGTCCGCCTGTTCAAGCCCCGGTGATGTCGGGATTTTTTCTCGTAGACTTCTAGTAATAAATTTCCCCTGGTCTCTGGGTAGTGACATCGGACGCCCGTGTGTATTGTTACGCACGTAAAAAATCCCTTGGCAGTTGGAAATCGAAAAAGTGTAGCCTAACAGCGCTGCCCGGGCAAAACTTCGAGTTAAAAATCTACCCAAAAGTATTTCAGGATCCTCGCAGGTGCTACGGAGTTCGTGCACTGAGCTGAGTTTCTCCAGACTCACGTTTGAGTTAGGAGAAGAACGGAGCACTTATGGGTTGCACCCGTGTGTCGTGATGTTGATCCGTCGACTAAACTAAACTAAACTAAACATCGAAAAAGAATAAGGCAAGAATGGCAATCATGAAAACTCGTGCTGATACAACACGGATAACAGATGAGAAAGTTCTCAAGAAGCTAAACATTAGACGAGTGAGGCCCGTCCTTGAATACGGTATTGCAGCCTGACAACAGCAGCTAAGACACGCCTTAACAAAATAATTAAGTCTAGATGCAAGGAATATGGATCATAACTGGACGCAGGAAAACAAAACATATTAACAAATTGAAAAAGAGTACATGTCTACAATCTATGCACGACAGAAGAGACGGCAGAGCCTACCAACAAAGCAGAAACATGTAGAAGACTGCCAGGCCAGACCATGTACCAGAGGTTTAATGGTCTTGAAAGGGGAAGACTAAGCGATAGCAACTGTGTAGAATGTGCAAGAAGAAACATTAGGCCAGATTTAATACTGTGCAAGAGGGCTGAGTGGTCTCGAAGTATGGTGTCTTCTAGAAAATACATTCCCCCTGGTCTCTGGGTAGTGAGATCGGACGCCCGTGTGTATTGTTGCGCACGTAAAACATCCCTTGGCAGTTGGAAATAGAAAAAGAGTAGCATAATGGCGCTGCCCGGGCAAAATATTGAGTTAAAATCTACCCAAAGTATTTCAGGATCCTCGCCGGTGCTACGGAGTTCGTGCACTGGGCTGAGATTCTCCGGACTCAGGCTTGAGTTAGGAGTAGAACGGAACGCTTATGGGTTACACCCGTGTGCCGTGATGTTGATCCGTCGACTAAACTAAACTAATCTAATACAGTGCATATCAGCAGCTAAACGCATTAATAACGGAAAGAGACTTCCAGCGTGGAGACAACAGCACCTGCCTGTAATCATAGACAACATTCTTGGTGTTGCGAAAAATAGCATTTACAATGAATTAGAGAGAGGAAAGACAGCAATAAACTACATAGAAGAACATGACCCATGCAGAACCAGGACACTTGCAAAGACACAGACTGATCAGCAACAATCTCCACATACAACGGAGATGTGAGGATTCTCATCATTCTAAACATTGGAATAAATAAGACAACGTCACCAGCTATTGTACAGATCTCAGAGTAGAGACAGATGACATTAAAATTGCAGTATTGTCTAATCTATTTGTATTATAGTCTAATGTATCTGTAGGTATAGTCTAATGTATCTGAGGTAAAGTCTATTATACTTATATATATATATATATATATATATATATATATATATATATATATATATATATATATATATATATATATATCAATCATGTGCCATGCCGGAAAGCGTGGGCGGTCATGATTCGCTATTTCACTCGATCACCAGAGTCGTGGATCAGCTCAGTGTTCCTGTCTCGTCCATGCCATGTGGCCAAGCCCTCCAGGTATTTTCCTCTCGGTCTTCCTCTTATATATATATATATATATATATATATATATATATATATATATATGTTAATTCATATTTAGATATATTGTAATCTATATGTAGAAATAGTCTAGCATACATGTATTCAATCTTTCCGTAGGATTAGTGTGATTTATCGAAAAGTAATCTATCTATCTATGCGTGTGGTCTAATGTATATTTTGGTAAAGCCTAACCTTTCTATATGTATGTGAAATACCAAGTATTTCAGGATCCTCGCCGATGCAACGGAGTTCGTGCATTGGGCTGAGTTTCTCCAGACTCAGGTTTGAGTTAGGAGGAAAACGAAGCACTTATGGGTTAAACCGTGTGCCGTGATGTTGATCCAACGACTAAACGACTTTCTATATGTATAGTATAATCTATAAGTAACAGTAATAAAACACAGTTTTAGGTGCAGTCTAACCGATCTGTAGATATAGTCTAAACTATGTTTAGCTATAGTATTATCAATATTTATGTACATGCTAACCTAGCTGTAGGTATAGACGAAGAGATCTGTAATATAATCTAAACGATATGTATGTATTGTCTAACGTCAGTGCGATCTGCAGGTATTGTCTAATCTACCTCTAGCTATAGTGTGATCTATCAGTAGGTATAGTTGAAACTATCTCTAGCTGTGGTATAATCTGTATGTAGGTATAGTCTAACCTATCTGCCGTCTTAATTATCCACAAATCTTTACTGTTGTCAAAATATGTTCATATTTTCGTACTGGAAGACTCCGGTTAACGTCGGGGTTACGTTCTTGGAAAACGAGACTTTAAGTGAAACGACGTATAGCAAAATACTATTTCCCATAGAATTAAATGAAATACAGTGTATTATGTAATGTTTATTTTGATGGTTGTTGATATTTATTGGCTAAATAGATAGAGGTGGGTTGGAGGGCGAATGGTAGAGGTATTTGGACGTAGAGGCATTAAAGTCTGCCTCTTCATCTGAGGATGAAACTGTAACCTCTTCCTGCCTCTTCTCCTGGCTCTTCCCAGCTTGAACAAACAATTTGTCCAATGTCTGCTGCACAGTAACCACCCTCCTCAATAATGGTCTTTAACTCTGCAAGGAAACGCTCTACAGCTGCAGAATCAGCACTCGCTGCTTCACCTGTTATCTGAATGTTGTGCAGGTGTGAACACTTCTTAAAGCGCTCAACCCAACCACTACTCGCTCAAAAAATATCATCAGCACTACTAGTACTGCTCTCACCCGCTTTCTTAGCTAGATCTTCATAGAGAGACTTTGCTTTCTCTTGGATAATCATCTTGCTCACAGGCATATTCTGTTGGTTCTGATCTTCAATCCAGACGGCAAACAGTGTTTCTATGTTCTCCATAAGAGTACTTCTGGTACGAGTGATCTTGGAAGCACTCAAAGGGGTTACGTTTTTAGCACCCTGTTTGATTTTTTCAGCACCTGCATGAACTGTCCTTACCGTGGTTGGAGGTAAACCATAGACTTTACCGATATAAACAGCCCTTTAGCCAGCCTCAAAACAACGTAATGGCAAAACGTAGCGACGTAAGGTGAAGTCAGTCCCCCATGTGACAACGGCGCTATAGCAAAACGACGTAAACCGAAGCGACGTATGAGGGGGGGGGGGGGGGGGGCGGGGAATTCCAGTCTCACAATGTGGTCAAAAAATATGACAGCTGCTGCCTGATGTTTGTGATATGTAGTCTTTGTATCTTAGCCTCTAACTAAACGTCTAATTTTGGCTGTCCAGGAATGTTGAGCACTTCTGTCTGTGAAACCACATTTCTTTAGCTATGATTTTAGCTTTTTTTTTTAGCTATGACTCTCTATGGATTTCATTGCTTTGATATTAAATGTCCATGAATCATATCCATATGTTAAACCGTGATGTATGTGACATGCAAGATTTCTTTTTCTACATAAAGTAATGCGAATTTATTGCATACGATGTTTTTCATTTCACGGAATGCAGTATCTGCGTCTCCTATTCTGTCTTCATCTATGTGACACATCTTGCAATTGGTATTATCCATGTGCCCAGTGATTTGAAATTCTGCATTTGCACAACTTAATTTACCTTAATTGTACTGTTAGACACGATCTGTCTCTTTGATATTAACATTACTTGTGTCTTCTGTCAGTTAAGTTTTAGTACATACCAAAATATCTTTAGGTATATTCTATAATATGTTGAAGTATCATTAAACGTATCGTTTAAGTGTAACCATGTAGCTACCTACAAGTAGTTATGAATAATGTATCTTTAGGTATATTTTAACGTGCATGAAAGTGAAGTCTAACGCATCGTGAGGTATAAAAGAAGTCTTTGACACGTGGTAGCACACTCGGCTTTTGGTGCTAACCTTACATTTGAATGCACGTTAGAAAAGACGGTCAATAATGTCCTCCCTTCGCGAGACGACGAATACATTGGTGGATCCCTAGCTTTCACGGGTGTCTGCGGGGGTATATCATGTCGCTATCAACTACGCTGTAGAGCCCGCTATCATGTTCATTTACCCTGTAAAACCTTGGCTCTGTCGGCGTGTCTGATGGGTAAATCTAGGCTTTCTACTGTACATTCCTGTGCCACAATTAGAGATTGTGCATCTATTATCTGACTTATAGCAAAGTATTACTTATTGCCCCTATATAACTTGCTTTCTGAACATAACAAAACAACTTATGTCCACAGACAAAACTACGCATCAGAAAATAGTTATAAACAACATAGTAGGAATTGACAGTATCAAAATTGTTAAATATCTTGGCTCTATAAGGAGAATCAATGGAAACTGTTTAACACAAGTAAATACAAGACTGGACATTGCAATGCAGAATTTGAACAGCATCAAGAGTCTGTAGCACAACAGCAGTAAACATACAAGAGTAAACATTTGCAGGACTTGTATCTTTCCTGTGGCAACCTGTTGTTATTGACTTGTGTAGTCATCAATACATATACTACAGCATACTAACTTATATGCATCGTATACAAAATATACGTGTTTATACTATACTTATTTATCTGATATCTTAGCTGAGATGTTATATTGGTGTAAGGAAACAATGTTCACCCCGGAACAATGGAGCGGAGAAGTTGAGAAACTGTAGACGAGTATATTTAAGTTATGTCCAATAAAAAGGGCAGGAATCCACGGCTGTGATCAATTATTCTGTTGTGTAACATTCTCTGGGCAGAAATTAAACACAGCGACACACTCTTCTGTTGTATTTTCATGTTTTAAAATCGTATTCCTCCTCCTTCCCTCAAACGCATGAATGACATCGCCTGCCGTATATTGACAGTTTGCCAGCTTTGCGATGATTGATTAACTCTACGTAGTTGACATTATTGTTCCTCCTGCTGGGAACTTAGAGTAATCTTCACTGTCTTAAGCACTTCACAACATCATTGAACAATCACGTACGGTTGTCATCGACACTTTAGAACATCAGTGAACAATCGCGACCTGAATGCCCTTAGGGCTGTCTATATTCCTGTGTATGCCAGTAGGGCTTTACAAAAACTGACGCTATGTAATCTTCAAGCATTTGAGAACATTGGACGACGGTCATAATTACTTATATGGAATCCTTGATGTTTACTGTGAATCGACCTCGACTTGTTGGAGAAATGATGTGCAGAACATTCCGCTGCCGAGGTTGTCGGCATGGGAAATTACTCTTCAAGTGCTTACACTAAAGCTGTAGGGAGGTATTACATAAACTGACAGATTCGATAATCATAATGGGATAAAACTATAGTTTAGATCCGGTTCAAATTATAGTTTCAAACGTAATCAACGGAAAACAAAACACGATGTAAAATGTGACAGTTAGTAGACAAAAAAAAAAAAAAACTATCGCGAGTGTTCAGTTGCGACAGGCTGTAGCAAACTTCGTCAGCACGCCTTTATACTGAACCGGTGGTCCGAAGCTTAGCTAGTAAGCCTGCTGGCTGACGCGGTTGTCGTGTGTTCAAATCTCCATCTAGGTTGATCTATTTATAAAATTGTCCCGGGCTACCAGGTCGACATGGCCTAACAATCCATCCATCCATCATGTGCCATGCCGGTAAGCGTGGGCGGTCATGTTCTGCCATCTCACTCGATCAACAGAGTCGTGGATCAGTTCCGTGTTTTTGTCTCGACCATGCCACAAGGCCAAGCCATCCAGATACTTGTTTCTAGGTCTTCCCCTTGGTCTGTTCCCCTCGATCTTACCAGTTGTCACCAAGTTCTCCAAATCATTTCTTCTCATAACATGCCCAAAAAATTGTGACTGTCTACGTCTAATGTCTCTGATCAGTTTACGATCTTCATTTGTTTCTTGAAGGACTTGTTCATTGGTCTTTCTGGCTGTCCATGGTATTCTTTGCATTTTCCTCAGAAACCACATTTCTACAGCCATCAGATATTTTTCAGCCTGGCTGCTCATTGTCCAAGCTTCACATCCATATAAAAGTACAGGTTCTATGTAGCATCTCAACACTCTTTTTCTCGTTTCAATTGACATCTTTTTATTGGTCAGTATGTTTTTCATCTTGCTAAAGGCTACTTTTGCCATGGCGATTCTTGTTCTAATCTCTTCAAGGCATCTCCCATCAGATGTTATTACTGTTCCGAGGTAATTGTACCTATTCACTTGTTGAAGAGTATTCCCATTTACTTGTATATTACACTGTGGTATTTCGTTCTTCTTAGTGACGACCATAATCTGTGTCTTTTTACAATTTAATTCTAACCCTTGTTGTTCACTATGTGTAACAACCGCATCTACTAAATTTTGCAGGTCCTGTTCATTGTCTGCAATCAAGACTGTATCATCTGCATATCTAATGTTATTGATGCATCGTCCCCCAATGTTGATTCCTTCCATATTTTCAATATTTCTGAAAATATTTTCACTGTACAGGGAAAACAGATCTGGAGACATTACACATCCCTGTCTCACACCTCTCTTAATAGGCTGATATTGGCTTACTTCATTATCAACTCTTATGGCAGCTTGTTGTTTCCAATATATGTTTTTTACAAGTCTAAGGTCTTTCCCATCAATTTGTAGATCTTCAAGCATCCTTATCATGTTGACATGTCTCACTTTATCAAAAGCCTTTGTGTAGTCAATGAAGCAAAGGTGTAGATCTTTGTTTACTTCTATAGAACGTTCGATTACGGTTCTCAGTATATACACAGCATTTACTGTACCCTTGCCTACTACAAACCCACATTGTTCTTCTCCTATTTCAGGTTGTATTTTCCTCCTCACTCTTTGCATGATAATTCTTAGCAAAATCTTCGTGATGTGACTCATTATACTAATTGTTCGATGTTGATCACATTCCAAGGCTCCTGATTTCTTTGGGATTGCAATAAATACAGAATTACATAACTCATGAGGTATGTTTCCAGTATCATATATTGTATTAAGCAGACTGGTAACTTTATCTATTCCATATTCTTCTAAAGCATTAATCATTTCTGTTGTGACGCTGTCTGGACCGGGGGTTTTGCCAGATTTCATATGATTAAGAGCATTCTGAACCTCCATCTTCAAAATTGCTGGCCCTTCATTGTTATTTTGAACAATATATTGTTCGTCTCTGCTATCGTCATAAAGGTTTTTCACGTAATCTGACCATACATGTAAAATCTGATCTTTTTCTATTATGACTCTTCCATCTTTTGTCTTTAGGCAGCCTGCTGATGTACGTGTTCTTTTATTAGTAATCTCCTGAATTCTTTTGTGCATTAGTTTCGCATTTTTACTGTTGTGTTGTTTTTCAATTTCTCTGCAATTTTTCTCAAGCCATGTTTCTTTAGCCTCCTTACATAAGGTTCTGACTTTTCTGTGAATTTCTTCATATTTGGCAGGCCTAACAATGCTACAATGAAATGTTCCGTGACGTAATGTCTGCCGGTGTGAGACTGACAATGTCACTGATCGAATAGAGGTTTGTCTGTACAGATACGAGGCAAGCATCATATACCCGATACGACCCATTAAGAGGATCCTGGACTTGACTGTTATGTAAAGGACCCGCCCAACGCCCAGTTGGTGGGGGGAGGGGGGGGGAGAGACTCTGCTGGGCAAGTGTGCTGAACACATATACTTATAGACCAGTAGAAACTGGGTCGGTGGACAGATACATATTACGGCGCACGCTTTTACTTTCCAGGTCATTTCCTGATGCGTATTTTAGGCAGGGTCGACCTGGGCGATCACGTCGATTTTAAGAATCCGCCTCCATATCATTTCGAACCTTAGACCAGCGGGTCAGGAGGCCAGCATATAGTTACTGCACCACGGCTTCTTATGTGAATTTAGTTGCTGAGAGGCAATAAATAAGACACATTGTCATAACAGGTCATAAACATGATAAATTAGAATCATAACGCACACATCATACCTTTTAATTATACATCTGTTTCAAACTACGCGAAGCAATGGAAAGACATAAACACACAATACATACATGTACACATTTCAGTTTTATGGTACAGTCCACCCATTCCAATGCTTGCTAGCTTGCTTGTGTTCGTTGGCTTGAGCTCCAACGCAAGGTCCTGTATGTCGGATGAAGGCATCCTGTTGTCCAACATCAGTGTGATGTCATACAGGACCTGAAGTTTGCGTGTGTATCCGTTGTCCCATGTCTGGCTTATTGGTGTGCAGACTTGTGGTTCCTCGCCATACAGGCAGACACTCTCCGACTTCGGAGGAATCGGCGATCCTATTGACTTCAGCCAGGACCCCGAAGGGACCTGTTGCCCAGGACGCTCGACGAGGACGCGTCAATAGGTCTTGGCCAGTATATAACCCTGCCCTGGTGCCTTCGAAACACCTCTGCGTCCCCACCAATTCCAATGAAACCTGGGCAACAAAGACAACTACTAAATGAGTTCCCGCATGCCTGTCTCTTGAATGTGTATGTGTGTTGCTCCAAACATATTATGATCCTTAGGCTATACGAGGATCGATTCATACTCTAAACTATCATGACAGTGTGTGTGATGTGTATGTGTGTGTGTGTGTGTGTGTGTGTGTGTGTGTGTGTGTGTGTTTATATGCTTACTTTTCTACATCGCTAGCAAACGTCCAGTGCCATCTTTATTCAAGGTCAGTTGCTTCAGTGTTCAAAATTATTTGTCCTGGGTCTTCACTTTGTAAGTCATACAGATGTCTTCCTTCCAGTCCCTCGCCTAGATGTCACTTTGTATTCTTCGTGCATGCTTCTTCTGTGGCTTTCCCTTCAGGACGTCCTTGACTGAGCAAGTGTGTATCTGCGTGTTGTTTGAAGCTGTTTTATTGTCTAACGTTGATCTCATTGTAATGATTTCGACACACAGAAGTACTCTAACGGCACTGAAGCGTTTTGGCCATGGTAGATCAAAACTCTAAGGAATGAATAATCCAAACTGCATCTCGAGTTGTAGAGGATGGGAGACACACCACGGTGTGGTAAAGGTTGACGGGGTGGGGGGGGGGGGGGCGAGTATCCACCGGGTTAAGTGGACAACTCTGCAGCTAAGCAGAGCAAGAAACCCACTTGTCCTGGCAGCCGGAAATGACTGTCAAAGCCAGAGGCAAAAGACCCCCGTGTGGATGTGGAAAACAAGGGTAAGCCACCACATTAACGCTCCAAGAATTCATGAGTTACGACATATCAGAGCAGAGTCAGTGAACGTCGCTAATGGCTGTTTTAGGACATCCTCGTCTGGTGAGGACACTGGACGACGCTAATGGCTGTCTTAGGACATCCTCGTCTGGTAAGGACAGTGAATGACGCTAATGGCCGTCTCAGGACATCCTCGTCTGGTGAGGACAGTGAATGACACTAATGGCTGTCTCAGGACATCCTCGTCTGGTGAGGACAGTAAATGACACTAATGGCTGTCTCAGGACATCCTCGTCTGGTGAGGACAGTAAATGACACTAATGGCTGTCTCAGGACATCCTCGTCTGGTGAGGACAGTGGAGAAGAACCACTCTGTGGCGAATGGGTTACCGATACAATTCGAACGCAGAGCCGAATAGTAGGGATACAAGATTTACAAATGCGTTACTACATATTAAGACAATACCTGGTCCTGACTGCAATCGTGATCACGTATCGCTGTATGAACAAATAAGAGTAAGATATAAGAGAGGGGAAAAAGAAGTTAAGAATATGAGATTTAATGAAGATATTCTAAATGCAGATAAAGAAATTCATGAACAATAAAGAGTGACCGTGAAAAATAGGTACAATAAATTAGCTACAATACAAAGTATAAATGAACAATGGCAAATGCTAAAGTACTACATTCATCACACAAGCAATAAATATTACCCGAGAGAAGACAAAACGCTTAGATAATATGGATGAAGAAATCTTAAAGTTGATTGACTAAGTATCTAAAAAATGTATCAATAACTACTAAGAAAGCACTTTACAATACAATCTTCCTACCAACTCTATGCTACCAATGCCAAACCTGGACAATGACAGAAAAAGAGAAAATAAAATTATAACAACAGAAATGAGGTTCCTGAGAAGAATACTCAACGTATCAAGAAGAGATATGAAGAAATCAGGACTAAAGTGGGGGTTATAGCAGCACTAGATTTTATTAGAAAGCAGCAAGTCAAATGGTTTGGCCATACAAGTAGGTTACCAGTCAACAGAATACCACAACAAGCAATGATGTACAGACCAGATGGAAACAGAGGAAGAGGCCGACCACGTAAACGTTGGACGGAGGGAGTAGCAGAGTCCATGGGAATGTCGATATACGAAGCCCATAATCGGACACTCTCACGATGTTTATACTTCACCTCGACACCGCAAGGTACAAGAGGAATATGATGAGATAAGATGAGATGAGATTGACTAAGTAAAACAACGCAAACATGACAAATAAGAGTATGGTAAGATAATTAAAGAAATTAAAGACACATGTGTGAATGCAAAAGAAAGTTGGTTAAACGAGCAGTGCAAAAACAAAATTGAATTAAATTCTATTAGCAATACAAAAATATGAATTGGCAAATCAGTGAGCTCACCGGAAGAAAAATAAACGTAACACATGGCGTTTGAAATCAAGAAGAGGTGGAATGCGTATATAAGAGAATTATATGATGCAGGAAGGGAAGAATTAACAGAAGAAAGTAATTTAGAATGTCCTCCTATTCTAAAAGAAGAACTCGCTCAGGCTATCAAACATGTGCAGAAAGGAATAACTGCTGGGCCAGATGGAATCACAATAGAAGAATTAGAAGCACTGGAAGAATGTGGAATAGATATGTTAACCAAATTATTTGATGATATTTACAACAATGGTTTTATACCTAGCGATATGCATTAATTTGTGTTTATACCTCTACCAACAAGACCAGGAGAAATTGAAAGAAGATATTAGTACAATTAACCACATAACCATGTCACTAAGCTTTTACTAATAATTATGACAGGAACAAGAAAGAAAATAAACATAGAAATTGGTGAAGGGCAGTATGGATTTGTGTAAGGAAACGGTTCAAAGAATGCAATATACACATTACGAACAGTAATAGAAAAATCAATAGAGACATAGAAAGACACATATTTGTGCTTTATAGATTAAACCAAGGCAGTTGATAAAGTAAAACATTATGAATTGATTAAATATTGGAAGATACTTACATTGATTGGAAAGATAACAGAATAGTAAAGAATATTTACTCGACACAACTAGCAGCAATTAAAATGGGAAATAAAGTGGGCAATTATAAACAAATAAAACCGGGAGTACATCAGGGATGTGTTTTCACCACCTCTTCTCTCCCTCTATAGCGATGTAATAATGAGAGAGATCAAAGAGAAGTCAAGAATACTAATCATTGGTTATAATATAAACGATCTACGCTATACAGGTGGCACAGTATTGATGGTGGAAAGTGCAAAACATCGGCATAATTTGTTGGCCATTGTAGTAACAGAGAGTGCAAAGAATGGACTCTCCTTGCATAACTCTCCAGCCAGAAAGACCAATGAACAAGTCCTTCAAGAAACAAATGAAAATCGTAAACTGATCAGAGACATTAGACGTAGACAGTCACAATTTTTTGGGCATGTTATGAGAAGAAATGATTTGGAGAACTTGGTGACAACTGGTAAGATCGAGGGGAACAGACCAAGGGGAAGACCTAGAAACAAGTATCTGGATGGCTTGGCCTTGTGGCATGGTCGAGACAGAAACACGGAACTGATCCACGACTCTGTTGATCGAGTGAGATGGCAGAACATGACCGCCCACGCTTACCGGCATGGCACATGATGGATGGATGCATAACTAGCAAACAGTTAAAAGTTAGCAGTCAACACCAGCATTTTTTTTTTTGGGGGGGGGGGGGGGGAATGTTGTGATCTCTTGGCAAGTTCACTTCAGTTGTTTGTCATTAGTAAACAATAACAATGGTTGTAAATATATATATATATATATATACAGGGTGATATAAGAATGTGAAATAACAATAGGAGAGAAAATGCTTAACTAAGGGGCAACATCAGATGAAATCCGCACAGCATAGATTAAGAACAAAACAGGTCAAGCAAAAGCTGCATTTCAGAAATGGAGAGTATCTTATGCATTAAGTCACTATGATTGAATGTACGAAAGAGAGTTACCGTTAGTTGCATATCCTGTTCAGAACATCACGGTCAACCCAAGAATGTTTAATGTTGTTTGTGATCTCTTGGCAAGTTTACGTTCAATAGTTTGTCATTGCTTTCTGAACGATCGGCATACCATTTCATTAAAAAAAAAAAACACACGCAAAACTGTTGCCAAATCGCACGCAGTATGCGGGATTACGAACTGCGTGTCTAACGCCTTCGACGCAGAGCCGACAAGAAAGAGAGTAATGAAATTATATAAAGAACTTGTTTAGCAGAACTTAGATGCAACAGAGATGTGGTTCCTGAGACAAATGATGCGAATTCCTTGGACTGCCAGAGTAACTAACAACGACTGCCTGAAAGAGGCTAATGAAACTAGAACATTATGTATAACAATAAGAAAGAGACAAACAGCTTTCTTCGGCCATGTGATAAGAAGAGAGGCACTGGAGAACATCGTGACAACTGGAAAGATCGAAGGGAAAAGAGGCAGAACCACACGTCGAAAAATGATGCTGGGTGGACTGATACTGTGGCATGAAGGAATGTCATCAGCAGAATTGATCAAGAATACCAAGAACCCAGATCTGTGTAAAGACACCTTGCAGGGCACATGATGATGATGGGGACAGACAGAACGACATACTCGAACAATAGCATTGACTATGTGTTTACGTATTTCAGTCAAAGTATATTTCATTCGCTCACTTCATTGATACAATACCCTGGAGTATGTACGTGACGAAATGCATATAAATATGTCAGGCATTAAATCGTCTAACCTTTCGTTTGTAGTTTGGGTGTTTTATTAATGCTGTCGTCATGTTCTTGTGTAGCACAGCTTCTGTGTGTGTGTTCTGTTTCTGTACCGCTTTTCCTGCTGTTATATCTACTTGTCGAAAGCTTTTATATTTTTTCGTATGTTGTGTATTGTTTACCCATGTTTCTGCGCCATAAAGTAAGGAATAAAAGATATTCTTAACACCAAACCTCTCAAAGGTACAGTTGGTAACCTAGTTGCTGGGACACAAAACGCTGCTTCGTGTTCTCCTAGGTTCTTATCTCTCGGCATCATGGCACTACGGGCAAATCCACCAATGTTTAGTCTCCCCCAGGAAATGGCTAATGTGCAGATTTTGATCGCTGCACTAACACGCTGATTATAAACTCGTCGGGTACTCTCTCCCACCCCCCCCCCCCCCCACCCCCGGCCATACCTCGTCCTTGACGATGCATTAATAACATTAGATATGCAGATGATACAGTCTTGATTGCAGACAATGGACAGAACCTGCAATATTTAGTAGATGCGGTTGTTGCACACATTAAACAACTAGGGTTAGAATTGAATTGTAAGAAGACACATATTATGGTCGTCACTGGGAAGAAGGGAATACCACAATGTAATATACAAGTAAATGGGCATATTCTTAAACAAGTGAATCGGTCCAGTTATCTAGGAACAGTCATAACATCTGATGTGAGATCCTTGAAGAAATTAGAGCAAGAATTGCCATTGCGAAGATAGCCTTTTGCGAGATGAAAAACATACTGACCAATAAAAAGATATCAATTGAAACGAGAAAAAGTGTGTTGAGGTGCTACCTGTACTTTTATATAGATGTGAATCGTGGACAATGAGCAGACAAGCTGAAAAACATCTGATGGCTGTGGAAGTGTGGTTTCTGAGGAAAATGCAAAGAATACCATGAACAGAAAAATCAATAAGCAAGTCCTTCAAGAAACAAATTAGTTAGTTAGTTAGTTAGTCGACAGATCATCCTCATTGCACATCGAACCATTCAGTCCATAAGTGCTCGGATCCCCTCCTCAGCAAATCCCGCAACGTGTAGCGGCTAACGACGCCAGTTCTGTGTTGGTTTATCAATCTTCTTTGGCTTCCTGCGTAGTGTTCTTGTTTGGCCACCCCTCTTTTAATTTGCTGCTCTCGCAGTCTGGCCATTGTTGTAGATTCACAGTCATCAAAAAACAAATGAAATCAAGAAACAAATGAAGATCGTAAACTGATTAGAGATATTAGACATAGACAGTCAAAATATTTTGAGAAGAAATGACTTGGAGAACTTGGTGACAACTGGCAAGATCGAAGGGAAGAGACCAAGGAGAAGACCGAGAAGTAAATACCTGGATGGCTTGGCACGTGGCATTGTCGAGACAGAAAAACGAAGCTGATCCACGATTCTGGTGATCGAGTGAGATGGCAAAACATGACCGCCCACGCTTATCGTCATGGCACATGATGGATTGACGTCGTCCTTAATGTCATCACAGAAATAAGCATCTTAAAATGTGTAGTTTCATGTGGGATTGTGTCTTCAACAATCAACGCTCAAATATAGGCACTCTGCTGATTGCCGTGGTATTATTTCCTGTACAGTGGTCTAAGGTCTTAGGCTAACTAAGACTGTACTGGATTAGAATAGAATGGAATACGTGGCCTCAATGGATTAGAAATACTGGAATACATGGTCACTGGATTAGAAATTGGAACACATGGTCTCACTGGATTATATATATATATATATATGTGTGTGTGTGTGTGTGTGTGTGTGTGTGTGTGTGTGTGTGTGTGTGTGTGTGTGTGTGTGTGTAAGCGGGACATGATTGATACAGGCATTGATAATGCACATTGGGAGCAAATCGCCGCTGAGCGTGTTGCATGGAGGGCAACTATCAGAAATGGAATAAAGACAAAGGAGAAAATGATTGCAGATAAAGCACACAAAGAGCGTGAGAGACGTAAGATGGTGCACAATGGTGGAAATGTCCATGTTTTCACATGCATCTACTGTGGGCAAACATTTGCAGCAAGAATTGGCCTAACCAGCCACACTCGCCACCGCGATGGGTCGTAGTTATTAAGCCTTTTTGAAGCACAATGTACCAAACTATCGTCTGTCAATACGGAAAGGTGCCAATGAAATATATATATATATCAGTACTGCCGTATGGCTCTGAAACCTGGAGTACAACGAAAGGAGACGAAGCCTTGCTACAAACCTTTGAGAACAAAATTTTAAGACGCATCTTTGGACCCATTACTGATACACAGAGTGGAGAGTGGAAAAGAAGAAGTAACAAAGACATTTACGATCTGTTTAAGTCCCCGCTAATCACTGGTATCATGAAGACTAATAGACTACAATGGCTGGAGCATATAGAAAGAATGGAAGATAATAGGGAAACAAAACTCGCTTACACTCAGGAAATAAATGACCGTAGACCCCGAGATAGACCAAGAAGGCGGTGGAGAGATAATACATATACAGATCTACAAGCACTTGGAATCAACGACTGGCAAGAGAAGGTCCACCAGAGAGACGAATGGAGACGGATTGTATCTGCCGCAAAGAACCTCAATGGCTCGGAAAGCTGAAGAAGAAGATATATATATATGGGAACACATGGTCATTGGATTAGAAATATTGGAATGCACGGTAAGTGGATAGGACAGATTGGAATAGATGGTCACTGGATTAGACAGATTGGAATAGGAAACTAGAACATTATATACAACAGTAAGAAAGAGACAAACAGCGTTATGTGGTCATGTGATGACGAGGAGACATCGGAGAACATCGGGACAATTGGACAGATCAGCGGGAACATCGACTGAAGCAGACCAAGAGACATGATGCTATATGGACTGTCCATGTGCAGATTTAGTTAACATTTTACTGACGCATAAAAATTAATTCACAGGTACTGGTCGATGACATATGTCTGGGTCACATATTTGATAAGTATTAGTCTCCCAACATTTGAAAACGATGTTTTCTTTTAAGGGGTGGGGGGGGGATAATGACATATGCCTGGGTCATTGACATTGAGGTGAGTGACCTGGCTACAAGAAAAACAATCAACCTTGAGAAATAATGGAGCGAATGTGAGTGGAAACCCCCAGGGGATGGATGGGGAGAGATAGTTTAGTTCTGGGTGAAGTCTGAGGACTTGGGCAGTTGATGTTTTGACGCCGAACGAATCGGTTGTCGAGGACGTGGGAGTTTAGACTGACGGTGGGTCAGTTCTTGTGTTGCGTTGTTCTCCCAGTGTTGAATGAAGGCTTGAACCCAGAGTGGGTTGGATATCATTAGCAGAGGCTAGACCCAGTGTGTGGGATGTGATGTGTGAGGTCCAGCGGTGGATAGGAGCTGGATTAACGGTCGTGTGAATTTGTGATTCAGCAGGCCGTGAGAAGACAGTGATGTGTGCGTGTTAATGTTGTGAGGAGGATATGGATATTCTATGGATTATATATATTGTTTCTGGATATATAAATATGTTCCGTGGGTCTGTGTTATTTCTGTATTAAAGGATTATGTGCGCCAAAATCGATCTTGTTTACTGACTGGTGAATGCGCACTGCGGGGGTGAGTCATAGTGTAAGACAGTGAGAGAGCTCAATTGACACACCAGGAGTATCGTTACCTAGAAAACGACCATCGCACGCACTTATCATCAAGAACGTCGTGTGATGCACCACTTTTCACTCCACTTTCTTTTAGGAGATCCAGGTGGACTCTTACCAGAGGGTTTCTTAATTGGAACTTTATCGAAAGGATCCTCCTTCTTGGTGTGAGCTGTTTTAGGGTTCTTCTTCTTTACAGACCATGTGTCTGGTGGTCGGGGATTGGGTTGTGACAATTCCCCATTATCCCCATGAGCTAGCACATACCTTTCCGCTAATGTGTTTACTACGTCTAGCCTTTCTGCCCCATTTTCAAGCAAGAAGGTTTGCAATGGCTTAGGCATCATCCTCTTCATTTGGTCCACGACCACTAATTCTTCTAAACTTTCATAGTCGTTAGCAAATCCAGCCAATGACATCCACTTCAAAAGGTAAGACTTCAGTCTAACACTGTAGGCTGCGAACATCTCCCCTGGCTCTCTCTTCGACTTTCTGAACTGCTGTTGGTATGTATGGGCCGTCATCTGGAACCTTTTCAATAATGCTTTTTCCAGGGCCTCATAGCCATTCTCCATACCAGGTGGCAACCTTGAGTAGACCTCGCACGCTGTCCCCCTCAGGCCCTGTGAGAGTTTCAAGTTCCATTTCCCACGTTCCAATCCCATAGCCAAAGCCATCGACTGAAATCTGTGAAGATACTGGTCGATCTTATCTTTGTGGTCATCGAACGGGAGCAATGGGAACTTCATTGCCTGGTATGGACCGCCACTAGAAGTTGTTGAGTCAGGGAGAACTGCGCCTCCCACTGCACCCTCGCTTTCCTTGGCAGTTTGAGCTTTCAGCTCCAACTCCCTCATACGGAACTCATGGTCTCTGACTGCCTGCTCGGCCTCCATCTTCCTAGCCTCAGCCTCAGCCTCAATTTTCTTGGCTTCGCGCACAGCCTGTCTGAAGTCTCTTTCCACTTCCTGAACATATTTCTGTAACTCCGCCCCATCATAACCAATCTCACGCCCTGTAGCCTGTACTTCAGCAACATTAAATTTTGCTGATGCCATCTTAAACTCAGAGGGTAAGGGAAGAAGTAATTGTATATTAAATTTCAATTTCAAGTACACAACAAGTTAAATTACACGACCACAACACTTCGTATGTCGGTCAGTCCGTGTCAGGAAGAGTATAGACAATAGCCAGGCACGGTAGGCAGAACCTATTGATAGTAGACAAGAATATATGTCCCCTATCAGTATATCAGCCAGAACTCCACCAGGATTTCAAATATCCCGCGACGTGCCCCCAGAAATTGTAACAAGCTACGTGGAGGGTCTCAAATAGCCTTTCACAATGTTTCAATACTATTCTATAGCCCTGGCTGGGATAGGTCTTTGCTTACCAACCCTCCTCCGTTCCCTGGACTCACTGTCACTCTATCTTTCGACCTCGGGACCTATTTCCTGCAGTGTTCTTCTGGCTGATCCATATATATAACAGAGTGATCGTTGGAATAAACTAAAACGTGATTTATTAAATTAATAAAGAACCGCACAGGAAAACCTCAAGGCAGTTAATACAGATAGTTCTAAACAGACACAACACGGATAAAGTTCAGGCACAGAGCCTCATGGCTTTCCCTCATAGACCGAAGAGTACTACAAAGTCCCGTCAGTCGACATCTGCCTCACCGATTTGGTCCGCAGGTATTTTCCTCCGTCCCGATAGGTGGTACAAGCAACAGGCGCCTGTAGAACCAGTCCTACTAGTTCCAGTGGTCTTCTCTACACAATGAGTCTTGTGTTCGTTGTAGCCCAATGGTACAGGAATACATCACTTGTCACAATGGGGCCAGTTCATGAAGGTGAAAATGTGTATGGGTGTTTCAATGTCACTGACCAGGCTGGGTAAGATTTCACATAATGGGAATGGTTCGTGAATGTGGTATGGGTATGGGTTTTTTCAATGTCACTGATACGGATGAGTAGGACCGAGAATGAGCTGTAGGTCCATTCAGGAACATAGGTTCAACCACTCCACTATTGACGATGGGATTTGTACAGAGCGGGTACCGAAGGATGCTACTAGATCAGGACTAATCGGACATTGATTCCTTGATTGGAGTCATTAGCCTGTAGCCGTCCTGAAAGTCCATGGTTCACCTGAGAATGTGTTAAGGTGATACTCTCGTGGCCTTGCAGATCTCCTATGCTCCCTTCAATTCAAGGAGGACCCTGGAGATGACAGAAATAAGTGAGCGACCAGGCTGACTCAAGTACCACAATCCTGAGGACCAATAGGGCCTCAGTTACCACATTTGAAATATAGGTTCCTTACCCAATACATTATATAAGAGGCCCGAATGAATGGGCCTTACCTGTCAGGTAGCCCCTGGATTGGCTACGTCCGAGCTTGAGTAGACCTCCAGCTTGTAGACGTCCGGTTGTCCACCCTAGGAACCTTTTGCCTACAAGACTCACTCTCCACACTCATACCAAGCCTTTATTATTATTGGGCACATTCATCCCCAGGCTTATCTCTCACTTGCAAACCCTGCCTTTCTCACGACAAAGCTCTTGTGGTGTTGTGTGGGTAATTATGTGTATGTAAAGCAGTGTCGTTCCCCATTCTCACCAAGAATAGGAAAAAAAAATACTACTCCTTCCGGCCGCTGCTCTTGTCTGAGCTGTCGCCGCAATGTACCGGCAGTGCTTCACCTTACCCGTAGAACTAGATGATCGACCAGTAACTATTTAGTTCACCCGGCCACCCTATCCGCTAAAAGATGACAGAGATATCACAGTGTATAGCCTCTTCCGGCTCAAGAAGATAGAACATAGATTGGTGGAAACCGTCCGCACGGAGCCCTTCCCTCCTTCCGGCATACCGTAGCTATATAATGTGTTTATATTTAAATGAGAGATGCTACTATGCCGAGTTCAGGCCGTAGGAAGAAAGATAGCAACAGCTCATCGACCGCCAAGAACAAATGAAATCCTCTGTGGAGATATTTTGTTCAGATTCACTCCCCCGGCTATGCCAAGAACAAGACGCCTAGTTAGATTGGCCCACGGTCAACCAACTCTTCATATGTTATGATTGGCTTTTCGCCAATTCATCTTCCCCGTCGAGACAAAATACATTTATAGGTCCAGGTCTGGCTGGACTACCCACAACCCAATTATTACCTTTCCAACTGCATCAGTAGTAGGTTGCACCTCTGTCTTAATCTTTAAATCAAATGGACATGCTGCAACTACCAAACGGTATGTGCTGGAACGGACATGAATTGCACCAGAACTTGCACTGGTGCTCATTTGGTGTAGGGGACCCTATCGGGTTTTCCCCGAAGAAAGATATATTTCTAATGATTCTATTAAGAAGATCGTGTTGTTAAAGTATCTTCCATGGGGATTGAGCGAACAAGAGAACTGTGGGTTCCCCAAAGCTGTTTCCCTCTATTTCCCCAAATTTATAGAAGGCATGAGGACATGAGCCACTGGCGTTTCGCCACACTAAGCCATCTTCTTATAGTCGATGCCGTGCGGTGTCGGAAATCCTGACTGATCACTGCCCTCTGTCGCTTGTGTTATGCATCATTTCTTATACCGACGTTCCTCCTGGCCATGATATCAAACTGTCCAGCATCTTCTTTCTTTGTCTCCCCCTGCCTCTCTTCTCCTCCAACCTTTCCGTTGTGATGACGAAATACTCAAACTTTCCCTTTCTCATGATGTGCCCAAACAATCGGAATGTCTTCTTCTGATGCGAGTAATCCGTTCTCTTTGTGAGCTAATTCCTACCAAGATATCTACATTAGTCTTTATATCCGTCAACATAATTCACATAATTATTCCATAAAACCAAATCTCCACAATTTCTACATAATTACTAACTTGTTTGCTAAATGTCCATGATTCGCATCCGTAAATCAGGGTTGGTTCGATGCAGCTCTAAAGAACTCTTCACCTAACCTCGATTGACAAAGTTATATAGCAGATAATATTTTTCACCTTCTCTACATCTTGGCCTACAACGATGCAGCCAGAAAAGAATTCGTTATCTGCCATTTCACAGAATTGTTGTAACCAAGAACATGGCGTACACTATTCAATTATGCTTTTGTTTTATTTTTGCTTTTCCTGTCTTTTAATTCATTTAAGGTATTCGGATCTACCCTTGACTTATATTTTCGTACCCTTATTTTTCAAGTGCCTCAATAATATGATTCTTCTTAACGCTTTAAATCTGCCGCAACAGTCTTCGATATCCACCAGGTCTACCAACCCTAGCAGGACGTAACACGGATGACAGACTGTGATCATACATTGTTCTATAGTTGCTTGAGTTCTGAGATAGCCTACATTCCATTGGTTCCTTTGTTTACAAGATGTCACGTATCCTTTGAGATTCCACTTACTTTTTCTTGTTATCAAATGTTGATCAGAATCTGCATCTGCACATCTAAAACAGATTATCTGACGTAGAGATAATCTAAATTGCTTGTTTATATAGGTATGATCAGTTTGAATTGATATATTGTAGTTTGATGACACCCACGTTGCTTTATGTTCTGGTACCCAGAGGTGTCTCCAAGGCACCAGGGCCGGGTTATATACTGGCCAAGACCTATTGACGTGTCCTCGCCGAGCGTCCTGGGCAACAGGTCCCTTCGGGTTTCTGACAGGATGCTTCGGCATCCTGTTGTCCAACATCAGTGTGATGTCGTACAGGACCTGAGGTTTGCGTGAGTATCCGTTGTCCCAAGTCTGGCTTATTGGTGTGCAGACTGGTGGTTCCTCGCCGTACAGGCAGACACTCTCCGACTTCGGAGGAATCGGCGATCCTACTGACTTTAGCCAGGACCCCGAAGGGACCTGTTGCCCAGGACGCTCGACAAGGACGCGTCAGTAGGTCTTGGCCAGTATATAACCCGGCCCTGGTGCCTTGGAAACACCTCTGCGTCCCCAATCGTTCAAGTAATATTCTTCGTAATTCAGTTACTTTTCTCCGTATTCTCCCTGTTTCAGTCTGATCATTAGTTGGTATATGCAACACTGGATCTCGTTCAGGTTTATGTTTTTTTTTCTCATGGTTCTAAATGTGGCTTGTATTATTCTAGAACTAACTGCATACCACTGGGTTAGAGCTAACTTTGTCTCTTTCGATAACATTAGGGTCACTCACGCGACCAGAATTATTTGGAGCACTAGACATTAGTTTTCCCTGAACATAAATTCATCTGAGACGCTAGGACTGCTTCTTTAATAGACATAACTTGGGCATGACATTGACGCAGCTTACGCCTGTTGTTGCAGATATTGGTGACATACTCCACACTTTCTATCGCCTATCATCATTGGCACCTTGCCGTCTTGACAGACGATAGTTTGTGCTTTAAAAAGGCATAACTTTTAACTATGGCGGTAGCGAGTGTGACTGATAAGGCCAATTTGCGCTGTAAATGTCCGTTCACAGTGGGTGCATGTGAACACGTGGTCATTTCCACCATCATGCACCATCTTACGTCTCAAACGCTTGGTGTGTGACTTTTCTGCAATAATTTTCTCCTTTGACTTTATTCCATTTCTGATATTTGCCCTCCATGCAACACGTTCAGCTGCGACTTGCTCCCAATGTGCATTATCAATGCCTGTATCAATCATGTCCCGCTTACACACATCTTTGTATCGTAGTAGAGGCCGACCCTGAGATCTCTTACCCATCTGTAATTCACCAAAAAAGATATCCTTTGGTATTCTACCATCATCCATCCTCCTAAGATGTCCTATCCATCTAAGTCTACGAAGACTGAGCATGGAATAAACTGTCACACAACCTGATCTTTCCAATACTTCAGTATTTGTGATTTTGTCTTGCCACTTAATACCAAGAATTCTTCGCAGACACCGCATATGAAAGCTGTTTAAATTGTTCTCTTGGTGTGAGTAAGTTGTCCAGGTTTCACTGCCATAGAGAAGAGTACTAAGGACACAGGCTTGATAGACAAGGACTTTTGTTTTGGCAGTAAGCTTCCTGTTCTCCCAGACTCTTTTTCTTAACCTGTTCATTGTTGTTGCTGCCTTACCAATCCGGATGTTGATTTCCTGATCTAGGGATAATTTGCTATTTACCACTGATCCTAGATATGTAAAATGGTCTACTATCTCTAGTTCGGCGTCGTCAATAAAGATTGATGGTACCCCATGTGCACCCTGTGACATAATCTGTGTCTTCTTTTTGCTAATTGTTAAACCAAATTCAGAACAAGCATTGGAGAATGCAGATAGTAGACATTGCAATTCTTCCTCAGAGTGGGTCGTAACTGCAGCATCATCTGCAAAAAGCAACTCTCTGATCAGTACCCTCCTAATTTTGGTCTTAGCCTTCAATCTCTGAGCATTGTAGAGGCCGCCATCTGAGCGTGAGTGAATGTATATACCACCATCCTGATCACGAAATGCATATTTCAGTAGAAGTGAAAAGTATATTCCAAAGAGGGTGGGAGCTAGTACACAACCTTGCTTAACTCCACTCTTGATTTCAAATTCTTCAGAAGTTGCACCATCAAACTTGATTATACCCTTCATGCCTGTGTGGAACGATTCCACAATGGACAGAAGAGTTGGTGGGCAGCCAATCTTCTTTAGTGCCTTGAACAGACCCTCACGACTGACCAAATCAAATGCCTTTGTGAGGTCGATGAAGGCAATAAACAGTGGTTGATTCTGTTCACGGCATTTTTCTTGCATTTGTCGCAATGAGAATATCATATCAGTGGTAGACCGGTTCTGTCGAAAGCCACACTGTGATTCGGGGTAGACTTGATCTCCTAGGACTTGAAGTCTGCGCAGAACAATTCTGGCAAATACTTTTCCAACAATACACAGAAGTGAGATACCCCTATAGTTGTTGCAGTCGCTCCGATCGCCCTTGTTCTTGTACAGTGTTATGATGCTTGAATCTTTGAAATCCTGTGGGACATGTCCCTCACGCCAGCATAGCTCTATTAGCTGGTGGATCTGTATAGTGAGTGTGTCTTGCCCACTCCTGATAACCTCTATTGGAATCCCATCCTTACCTGGAGCCTTGCCAGATGCAAGTTCATTTATAGCACACTTAACTTCTGTTATGGTGGGAAGTGTGTCCAGGTGGTCAAGAGTTGGTAGAGCCTCTATGGCGTTGAGGGCATTATCCGCTAGTTTGGTCTCACTTGAGTAAAGCTCCAAATAGTGCTCTACCCATCTGTCCATCTGCTGTTTCTTATCAGTGATGACTTCTCCAGTCAAGGTTTTCAATGGTGCACTTCTTTTGATCACTGGACCACAGGCTTTCTTTATTCCTTCATACATGCTTCTTATGTCTCCCTTATCACTTGCGATTTTAATGGACTCACATAACTTGATCCAATAATCATTTGCACACTGCCTGGCAGCCTTTTGCACATCCTTCCTAGCTTGCCTTAGCTCACTCAGAGTGTTACGCGTTGGTCTTTCCTTGTTTCTTAAGAGAGCTTTCTTCTTCTTATCAATCAAGGGCTGCAGAGTCTCGCTGTTGGCCGCAAACCAGTCCTGCCTCTTATGATCCACAGTGCCGTAAACCTTTACGGCAGTTTTACAAAGAGTTTCCTTAAGTTTATTCCATTTATCATTTACTGTACAATTTTCTGGTGTATCAGTGAAAGCGTCTTCAAGTTGCTGTTGAAACTGAAAGCACTTTTCCGGATCATGAGTGTTAATAATATTAATCCTGGGGCTAGATTTGTGTTTAGCTGTGTAGATTCTCTTTGGTCTCAGTCTAACCCTTGCAACAACCAAAGAATGATCCGTATCACAGTCAGCACTGTGGTCAGCACTCTTTCGATAACATTAGGGTCACTCACGCGACCAGAATTATTTGGAGCACTAGACATTAGTTTTCCCTGAACATAAATTCATCTGAGACGCTAGGACTGCTTCTTTAATAGACATAACTTGGGCATGACATTGACGCAGCTTACGCCTGTTGTTGCAGATATTGGTGACATACTCCACACTTTCTATCGCCTATAGAAGCGTACAAACATGTACGACACTCATCGGAAGATGTGTCTGGCTTTGACTTAGACAGTATCTCTTGCACTTCCCCTTGTGCTGCACTCAGACAGCAGCCTGGACGCTCAGCTGGCCCACCTCAGACTTAAAAACATCCATCTCTGACAGCAAAGAGTTAACACTGCACATTGCTTGGCTGCACCAACGACTGCACCAAAGATCCAGGCCACCTAATTACAAGGCTACTTGATGGGATTGCCCGTTACGAAAAGAAATGTGAATAGACCTTGCAAGATCCCCTCCTTTGTCATCTTCTTGCAAATGTCATGTGATAATTGTGAGACGAATCAGCCTATCACGATGGCCGGGTAGGGTAATTATGCTCAGTGCCACTCAACTATGAAAGTTGCACGCCAGCCTGTAACTATCTGATGAAATTGGCAGCAGTGAGGCCTGGTTGTGTCCTACGTCGAGGACATCGCAGCATGTTGGCTCATAATCTCACTAACAGAGTTCAGGAAACCTTCTTCATGTTGCTCCATCCTAGTGTCCTGAGTGTCGGTCTTGTGCATCTTCCATAACGACTGCTGACTGGTTCAGGTTCGATATTTCTCTGAAGAGATCAAATGTTCTTTCGGCTTGTGTTGCTTTCCCTACAAGGACTTTTGACATAACAAAAGACCTTCCAGGAACTGCCCAACTGTCAACTGAACTAGATACATGCCTTACCATTGCCAGGATTAAGAACTCATGATAAACATCATGTGTACATCACCACTAGAAGATGAAAATAAAAAAAACGGAACTAAGAGATTAACGGAGATAATTGTTATAGGAATACACGGGTGAGAGCAACATGTCTTGGGGAATTGAAAACAATCACTCACAAAACAATATAACGCAGCCAACATACAACAAATTAGTTCAGACTTGTATATAGCTGTAAAAGAAAAAGACTAAAATGTGTTCTCCACAATGCAGCCAATAATTATGTCATTGTGAATAGGCAACATCACACTGTTCACATTAATCAAAAGAGCTATAATAACAACTCAAAGACAACAATAGATAGTCTTCATTCTGATCTAACACTTCTGATACACAATAGTTTTAATATTACAAAGCAACATACACACGGAATCAGCTGTAAATACTCAAATTAAGAAATAAAGATTATAAATAATACATTAAGCAACTATACGTAATTAACCGCACACAGGTACATCCAGCAAGGAGAGATCTATAAGCCTAATGGCATGAGAGATCTAGAAGTCTATTAACAAGGATAGATCTAGAAATCTAATGGCAAGGATAAATCTAGACGTCTAATGGCCAGGAGAGATCTAGATGTCTAATGGCAAGGGTAGATCTAGATATGTAATGGCCAGGAGAGATCTAGATGTCTAATGGCAAGGGTAGATCTAGAAGTCTAATGGCAAGGATAGATCTAGATGTCTAATGGCAAAGATAGATCTAGATGTCTAATGGCAAGGATAGATCTAGATGTCTAATGGCAAGGGTAGATCTAGAAGTCTAATGGCAAGGATAGATCTAGAAGTCTAATGTCAAGGATAGATCTAGAAGTCTATTGTCAAGGATAGATCTAGAAATCTAATGGCAAGGGTAGATCTAGAAATCTAATGGCAAGGGTAGATCTAGATGTCTAATGGCAAGGGTAGATCTAGATGTTTAATATCAAAGATAGATCTAGAAGTCTAATGGCAAGGGTAGATCTAGATGTATAATCTCCAGGAGAGATCTAGAAGTCTAATGGCAAGGATAGATCTAGAAATCTAATGGCAAGGGTAGATCTAGAAGTCTAATGTCAAGGAGAGATCTAGAAGTCTAATGGCAAGGGTAGATCTAGATGTCTAATTTCCAGGAGAGATCTAGAAGTCTAATGGCAAGGGTAGACCTAGAAGTCTAATGGCAAGGGTAGATCTAGAAGTCTAATGTCAAGGATAGATCTAGAAGTCTAATGGCAAGGGTAGATCTAGAAGTCTAATGTCAAGGAGAGATCTAGAAGTCTAATGGCAAGGGTAGATCTAGATGTCTAATTTCCAGGAGAGATCTAGAAGTCTAATGGCAAGGGTAGATCTAGAAGTCTAATGGCAAGGGTAGATCTAGAAGTCTAATGTCAAGGATAGATCTAGAAGTCTAATGGCAAGGGTAGATCTAGAAGACTAATGGGGAGGATAGATCTAGAAGTAGCAATGTCCGTGGGTTTGGTGAAGCCATTACTTCACTATATACTTTGGGATATGGTCTGAGTGTAAGGATTGGTGTACTCAGTCTACCGCCCCCCCCCCCGTCCCTGGACCCCGCTTTCTTACAATCTTCAACCTCGGTGCGTTAACCTCTAGGGGCTACGTCGCAACAACATAACTCAACCCTGGTGTCATCAAGATAATAATATAACATTGTATTATGTACCAGAGTGAATAAAGAGCAGTACTAGATTGAGGTAGAGAGCATCAGAGATAGATAGACCAAGGAGTTGCAGTATAGGATCCAAGTATCATCATGGAGCGGCTTCCTTACTGTCGTCACGGTCAGTTGTAGCAGTCTCCTCACCGGATGTTTCTGATCCCTCCTTTAAAATGGCTAGACGGCCTGACGCTGGTTGTCTACTTCTCTGGAAGCACGCTCATGTTATGGCACGCTCCATCATAGACCTTTCTAGGTAGTCGATGTTGGTGACAGAAAATTTCATCATAACTCTGGGTCCATTGCTCAAGTGGCTCAGTCTCACAGTTCATAAACTACAATGTCTATAATGTCCCTGGACTGACCACTGTATTGAATGGGTCAGATGCATCACAAAAGTTAAACACTCGATACAATGGTTGGAGCACCATAGCACAGCTCTGGGACAAAGTATTTGTGGGCCTCAGGGGCCTGATATTGTATGGCAGATGAATCACTTACACAGTCTCTCTGGGCATCACGGACCTCATAGGATAATGAGTCTATCATCTTTCACCAGATGTAGAAATGCAGACATAAAGTGGCCACTGGTACATACGTATCGGTATATTGAGAAGCTCGGGGCCTCCGAATTACGTTGTGGACGGGAACGTCTCAGGCTGACATCAGGGGCTGCTCCACGCTGGGGAGTTCACGCAGTTATCTACTCTGAGATCGCCATGTTCCGCCGTTGGATGCCGGGCCTCAGATATCTTCTTGGTCACACTTGAAGGTAGGTTCTGCAATGATAGAACCGAGTGCAAGTAGTCTGCCACAGCCTATAGTGATTAACAAAAGAAGGACGCTACGCCCTCAGTCTAGGTTCTCATATCAATAATGTTCACCTGATCCTCCTCAACTGCGAAAGAGTGTAGACAGCGATGAACCTGGAACCCTCATTCGTCAGAGAGCCCCTAGAACAGCCTCGTCAGTGCAGACCTGGGTGGCAGATCTGATGGGTCCGGTCTCTCTGTCACAGGTGCCATTTCTACTCACCTGTAAGACAGTCAGTCTTTCTCACTCCTTTCATTCATCGCTGCAGCGTGGAAAGATCTACGTAAGGCTTAGTGACCCCGGAAAGGGACTCGTCTTCCTGACGATTCCTCTCCGTTATCACACGAGTCAGTTTCTCTCTCCGGGCCCTTACTTCCAGATATTGGAGAAACGTTACCTCAGACGCGGCTCTTGCCCACATTATTGATCGCATAGTGTGAGCTAAGGTAGTCCTTTCCCCCTGTTGGTCCTTTCCCCCTGTTGGCTCGCAGGAATAGTGTAGACTGAATACCTGGGATTGTTTCCCAGTATAAGACATTCAATACATTCCCCGTCATCAACCCGGTTTAGTGGTTGGACAGTACAGCTGATACGCGGGGACCCATCGGGTTAATTGTTAAATGCTGTCTGTCCCCTCTATCTACATCCCTCTTCTATTCCCATGGTGGAGAAGGATAGTCCCCATGATACCACAAGCACAGAAGGATAGTTTAAGGACCCGTAGAGGGAAGTAGAAAAGATAGATCACCAATGCATCCGAAACTACGGAGACGCCTCCTCACTATCGTCAATCGTATACCTACGATATGCGATGTGGCCGAAGCTCCTTTCGACTCACCCCGGTATAACGGTTCGATATCGACAATAGCTACACTGTCGGTCAACGCCCCCTCCGTCCCTTCGCCACCGCGATCGATTAACCCTCGATTATTGTCGTCGGCCCTTTCAACGCTCCACGGTCCTTTGCGCCGAGGTACTACGCCCCGCTATTCGAACCAACGAGCTCAACAGCCAGGTCATGTATAGCTCTTGTAAACAGGCATAAGCCCACGGCCTATCACCTTCCCTTTTACTTTAATAGCAACCAGTTGGAGTTTTGGGAGTATCGGGCTTTAACAATCAATTTCAAAGCAAACTATCACTCACCCCCAATTTAGCTGTCTTCCATCGATAATGCCTGTGTACTATGTATGACCTGAACTCAACGCCTCACGCCTCAACAGCATTTCCTCCTGACTACCTAATTTTCGGACAGAAGCCTCGATTACCGGTGGATTTCATTCTGAACACGGCCACCAATGACAGGGATGACGGTTCTAGTGAATACTAAAGGACATCTTTCCCGTTTGCATGACGCGCAACACCGAGCGAATGAGCAGTTAAAGAAGCACGTCGCCATTAGGAAAGATCAATCAATCAATCATGTGCCATGCCGGAAAGCGTGGGCGGTCATGATTCGCCATTTCACTCGATCACCAGAGTCGTGGATCAGCTCAGTGTTCCTGTCTCGTCCATGCCATGTGGCCAAGCCATCCAGGTATTTTCCTCTCGTTCTTCCTCTTGGTCTGTTCCCTTCGATCTTGCCAGCTGTCACTAAGTTCTCCAGTCCATTTCTTCTCATAACATGTCCAAAAAATTTTGACTGTCTACGTCTAATTTCTCTAATCAATCTACGATTTTCATTTGTCTCTTGTAGTACTTGTTCATTGGTTTTTCTGTCTGTCCATGGTATTCTTTGCATTTTCCTCAGAAACCACATTTCTGCAGCCATCAGATGTTTTTCTGCTTGACTGCACATTGTCCAAGTTTCACATCCATACAAAAGAACAGGCTCTATGTATCCCCTCAACACTGTTTTTCTCGTTTCAATTGACATCATTTTATTGGTCAGAATGTTTTTCATCTTGCTAAAGGCTACTTTCGCCATGGCGATTCTTGTTCTAATCTCTTCAAGGCATCTGCCATCAGATGTTATGACTGTTCCGAGATAATTGAACCGATTCACTTGTTGAAGAATATTCCCATTTACTTGTATATTACATTGTGGTACTTCCTTCTTCCTAGTGACGACCATAACCTGTGTCTTCCTACAATTTAATTCCAACCCCAGCTGCTCACTGTGTACAACAACAGCGTCTACTAATTGTTGCAGATCCTGTGCATTGTCTGCAATCAATACTGTATCATCTGCATATCTAATGTTATTTATGTTTCGTCCTCCAATGCTGATTCCATTTAGGTCTTCTACATTTCTGAAAATATTTTCACTGTATAGGGAAAAAAGTTCTGGAGACATTACACATCCCTGCCTAACACCTCTCTTAATAGGTTGGTATTGTCCTACTTCATTATCAATCCTTATGGCAGCTTGTTGTTTCCAATATATGTTTTTTATAAGTCTAATGTCTTTCCCATCAATTTGTAGATCTGCAAGCATATCCACAATGTTGACATGTCTAACTCTATCAAAAGCCTTTGTGTAGTCAATAAAGCAAAGATGTATATCCTTGTTTACTTCTAAAGCACGTTCAATAACTGTTCGCAGCATATACACAGTATTTACTGTACCCTTTCCTTCTACAAAACCACATTGTTCTTCCCCTATTTCAGGTTGTATTTTCTTCCTCACTCTTTGCATGATAATTCGTAACAAAATCTTTGTGATGTGACTCATTATACTAATTGTTCTATGTTGATCACATTCTAAGGCTCCTGATTTCTTTGGGATTGCAATAAATACAGAATTACATAATTCAGAAGGTATATCTCCAGTATCATATAATGTGTTCAGCAGTCTAGTGACTTGCTCTTGTCCAAATTCTTCTAGAGCTCTAATCATTTCTGTTGTGATGTTATCTGCACCGGGGGCCTTGCCAGCTTTCATATGCTTAAGAACATTTTGAACCTCCATC